>JAEQBH010004897.1:0-197437 GCA_016808115.1 Tetrastigma voinierianum | reverse complement strand
TGGCCGCTATGACACCTACATGTTATGTCAATAAATTTTACAAAATATGAATATAATTAATATAGAACCATAAAGTTTCACATAAACATTACCTGATCAGGAGTCTGTGCATCTAGCTGATCTCGGTATAGGAGTAGCACACCCGATGGGTTATGCACCCGTGTCAAAGGTACTCTCCATCTACACCCGAGTGGAAGTGCTAGCTGTACCTCTGGCTCAGCCGGAGGATGTCCTGGTAATCCGTGGTGGACAGCCTCAGGTAGGTCACCATCCCCAACATCGACATCCGCATCATGCAAGGCCTGAGCGGGTGGTGGTGCTAGATCAGCATGGGGTCGCCCAAAATCGGGTCGCCCGACGTGCAGTCTCTCCCATGACCATAGCTGAATACAGAACAATGCAAAAGTGGGTAAAAATAATGAAGTTTATATATTGCGTACGAGAAAAAATTATAAATCATTTCCCTTTACGGGACCCATAATTTATCAAAAATCGGGCAGAGTCTCCTTTGTACGAGGAGGTCTACCCAAAATACAACATGTACAAATATATCCACCAACAAGTCTCAATGACCTCAAAAGGTCGAAATTTGAGTAATATTGGCATAAGCATCCCAATTCATCCATACACAACAACACACATTCCCAGTTATTACATACATGTATGAGTGTAATGCAACCGCTAATACCACGACTACGATCCAAGCTGGCTCGGCATAACTCGCGGTATGTATGGCGCTACATCGCACCACCCCAACTATATGTCGCAGCAGGGCCGCCAACCGGGCAAAGAGAGGTAGATAGCAAATGGGAATCATCACACCCCTTCTCGGTCTCGCAAACAAGAAGGATCCACAAGCTAAGATGCAAACCCACGCGCACAACGCTCTAATGTGGCATCATCTGCATCAGGTGGCGGGGTGGATAACTGCAAACATAACCACCGTAAGGAGATAGTGACTCCTCTAACAGCATCGGCGGGTGGGATGACGCCGAGCAACTCCGCACACAACGCTGCCACATCGAACGCACATGTGCCAGTGACTGCTGGACCATGGATACGTAGGCCAAGGAGGATGGCGACGCCCCGTGTTGTAATCGCCATCTCCTACCGCACATGGGAACGCAGGTGTCTCGTCGCCATCTCGACCGCTGAGGATGCGCGGCCAATCGATCTCGATGTGGCCCAAACGTAATATACCATAAACTGCATCTAATCACGTACTACCGGATCCTCAATATCCATCCTCCACATGTATTACGAAAGCCTCATCTGTTGTCGAGGGCGGAGGATCTCCTGAAGCTGCAACCAACGAAACATACAAATTTAAAAGTGGTTATGTATAAAGTACATGTTACAACTACTAATATCCATATGCCTTATTAACAAATTACACCAAGCTCAGATCTACTGGGTGTGATCGGTGTCTGCCTTGCAAAACAAGACATGTATCCGACGTCCGCATCATGAACCCCCGAACGCCATGTCTATAAGATATAACAAATCCAGCATAATTGTCAAAAAAGGTTGTCAACATTAATTACAGCGAAAATTTACAATAAAGACGTATAATAAGAATGTTTCATTCAATAGAATAAATCTGATATAAGACAACTACTAAATATTCGGTGCCTCGTTTACAATAAATAAACGCTAGTACATAAGTCTTGCTACAGAATCAAAAAAAGGGCAGGACGCCCTCACTTACAATCAAACTAATTGCCTTACTACATCCATACTAAAGTTGGTTTCTTACCTACAAGACCGCGAACAGGACTTCGTTGTTTGCACAACCCACATTTTATCTTGGTTTCGCTCTCCCTAATGTCCATTCTATCAGGTAACCAAGTCGATTAGGACGCCACTGACTTGCCGTTTATCGACTCAGAGCTACGATCATTGACCATCATAAAGAGGCCACTTATCTTCATTGAACATGTGGATAAAACAAACTCGCCTAAGTGTCACAATAAGATCATGAGTGTAGTAGCCTCTGGAACAAATGTGACCGAAAATCAACACATCGATGCTGACATGCTGCAATGATATGGCTACAAGGAAAACCATATATTAGTGTCTTACCACATGTGCATTTCTTCTCATGTAAGTTCAAGTGATGAATGCGTCCACTTCTAGACTTTACGTGAAATCTCGCCTCAGAAGTGATTGTAAAGAACACCTATCAATCTACCTCAATCACACGTCCCCGAACTGAACATCAACATACGAGGAAATGCCCATCGATGTCAATCTAGCAAAGACCTTGTTCTTCGCAACAAAGTAGCCGCATGGGCTGGAAAATGTCAACTGAACTAATGCACTGATTGGTAAGCTGCGAGCCCCTTTAAGAACACTGTTAAATACCTCTGACATATTGGTTATCATTATCCCATATCTTCGCCCTCCATCATTTGAAAGTGCCCATAACGGAAGAGGGATCGCCTCTAACCATCAGAGTAAGCCAGATTAATTCTCCCAATTGTAGCCATATGCCTATTCATCTTCCGTGGTGTTTGGCTGCAGAACAACGCTTCCGCATACCAAATTCTTCAGCCATTCAAGCTCGTCATAAAAATCGCTTGCAAGATTTATCGCATGCATCCTCGTGGATAAAGGCGTGCATCCCAACGAAGATGGTGGATCGCTTTATACCGCCATAATACCTGACTGCCTATCGATATAACACACATATTCTGGTCCGTTGCGGTTACTCTCTATTTCCCGATACATGCCAAGAACCATCCCCAACTATCAATATTCTCGCTTCCGTAATAGCAAATGCCAATGGGAATAACTCCATTATTTCCATCACATCCCATAAAGAATCATCGTTGTCCCTTTATACTTCCCATACAAATGTACCATCAATCCGGCAACGGACGCATAAATTTGCGAACCCTTCAATAATTTTTCGCTACCAACGCCTGCACACGCCGGTCGTCTCATCGTTTAAGTACACCATGAGAGGTTTTCCAAATGACAACACATCCGTGATCCGCTTAATCAATGGCCAAGAACAAACGTGGGAGATCTAAGACTCAGGGGAAAAATCACCAAATAAGTGTCTAAATGCCTTATGCTTCCCATCCAAGGCTTTTTATGAAATTTCATATCCCCATTTTCTCCATAACGCCGCTTGAATAAATAGCTGGGGATAACGAATTGTGCCTAATTATTGCCTGTATGTGAGTAGCAACCAACTTTGAGTCCAGTTGATGATGGTCTCGGTTAAGGCACGGATTTACACAAGTATGCGGCCCTTCATATTTGTTGATCACAAATAAGCTAGTTTCTTTGACAACCATTGCACGCAGCTTCCATTGACATTGACATTCTTCGGCCTTCTTACATCTTAAGACGAGCAATTTTTTAGAGGAGGCAACTACAACAAACTCCTGCTCTAATTGAGTAAATCTTGCGTACCTCTTGCAATTCGATTTAGAATTAAAACTTGCCCTTTAATAAATTCACCACTCGCATAACTGGTTGTCTCTTGCACCCATGGAGTCCAACAACTTGAAGTAGCAATATCTATGTTTTCAACATGTTCAAAACAAGGTGTTGGTGGTAGGTGATACTGAATAGGGGCTGACTCAGCTGGTCCCTCATCATCATTTACGATATTCGATACATCACAATGTAATGCATGCGCAGAGACAAATAACCCCTCGCCTCACTCCTCCCTCTTAAAAAAAAAACCTAATTGTAACTGAATGATGATACATGCCCCAATCGGACGGCATGTAAGTAATCATCATATTCATCATCATCTTCACCAGATTCATCATTACCTTCACCAGATTCATCATTACCTTCTTCATAAGCGCAAGCATCATCATCTCCATATGTCACAGATCTAGTACCGGACCGCTTACTGTGCCCACAACCATGGTCAATTTCGCTAAATGCTCAATTTCTCGTGAATCTAATAGATCATCCTCTTGTCGGTGTATTCTAACGACCTCAACAAACAATCTAATTTCCTCGATGACGCTTGTGTTAACCATGTTCAACATTAAGTGCACAGATCTGTCGTTCCATATTGTAAAAGGTTGGAACCTATTTCCACATTTTAGAGGATAATTTACACTGAGACTAAGTTGAACTCGCTTTGTCAATAGGTGCTTCGCAAAAATGAGATATCACCCAATTGTTCAAACGGCAGTCAATCAGTATTTCCAAAGGCACAATGGAAGCTTTGTCGCTTATCATATTTCACATCATTATCGCCCTCACTATATGTCCATTGTAGTAACACATTAATATTTCTGAATAGAGGAAACTTACATAATCGAATTGCTTGGAAATGAAGTAAACAAAATTAAATAGTATGAGATATGTTTATCCTGATACTTTGTTTATAAAATAAATGGCCTCTAATCGTGCCCCCATTCGAGACTCATGATTTAATGAAAAATCGAAGGTAGTCTCCCTTTCAGACGGGGGAGCTCTATCCGAAATACAATTTCTCCTAAAAACACAACCAACATGCCTCGATATCATACAATTATCTAAGTGGGTCCAAATTTGAGTGAAAAAATAGGTCATAAGGACCTTATTTTTAACTTCAAAACTTCTCCCAATGCAATTTATTTTAGTAAATGTACTATCCTTAAATCTGGGAGGGTTCCATTTCTGAAAAAATGGTAAAAACATTAAAGGATGACTCATTATATATGTTAATTGTAAAAATGATCGGTTCAAGGCTTATGTGATTGATAATCCAAAAATGCGTTGAATACCCAAAATTCTAGATTTACAACATATCGATGAATAGGATTTCAGGATTTGATATGATGATTTTATCGGATCGAATTTGTCAGTTGAATTGTTTAACGAAGGTGGTATTGAAAGAAAGAACAAATGGAAGGACGATTAGGGCTTTTAGATAGGAAAAAAAGTCTGTTCTATCCTGTGTTGGTTGCAGTTTTATTTGACAGCATCACAACTCAATACAAAGCATGTAAACACTTAAGGTTTAGTGTTAAGGATTTCAGTAAAGCTTCTCCCCACAAAGTCCATATTCCCAACCAAGGGATTCAGAGATCGTAAAAATACGTAAACCAACATATGAATGAATCCCGGTGAATTCAAGAACGGATTTCATTCACTCCGCAATGAGGAAAGAGATGAACATCGTAAACTGTGGAACTCACAGATGAGCTCGGAACGTTTCCCTGGCTCGAAATCCTCGAACTGGAAGGCAGGTGCACAAGTGAATGAAATAAGGGCTGGGGTGGAGAAATCACAGAGTACAAACCTCGTCAATAAGGGCAGGTGCTCTGGTTGTGTCGCTTAACCCTTGCCGTCGCCGAGGTGGGCTGTGGTGGAGAATGGAAGCCCGAGCTGCCGGAGAAGAAAATCGGGGGGAGGGAGAAAATAGAGGAAAGGGAAAGAAGAAATGCGGGGAAGGGAGAAGAAGGGAAGGGCGTCGGGTTTTTAGAAGAGGTCCAAGTCGGCCATGGGAATGCCTAGCTTTAGAAAACCCAGAAACCGGCGTTGGTGGTGCCGGCTTTTGAGTTTTTAAAAAATTAAGAAACCGGCGTTGGGAATGCCGGCTTCAAAAATTTTAAATTAAGTGAAACCGGCGTTGGGAATGCCGGCTTTAAAAATTTTAAATTTCGTGAAACCGGCGTTGGGAATACCGGCTTTGCCACCTGTACCCAAACGCACTACTTTGGTTAAATTTTTCAAACTCGATGTTGACTTCGGATTTTTTATTTTCATTGAATTAGATCCGCATGTTCCTGTTTTATTTGCGGAGTGATGTATTGTGTCAGCGCCGCATACAAGTTGCCGTAATGGTTTAATATAAAATAAAATAAAGAGTAGCATGATGATGTATGACATGAACTAGATTTAGCCAATTTATTTTTTGATACTAATGCAATGTATCACTTTATATTCTACTTCAATGGAAAGTCGAGCAATAATATGTTACTTGATGGAGCTCCAATAAATTGGATTTTTTATCAAGAAAAAAATAAGGTATATTGTTTTGAAAAATGTGTGTCCATTATAAAAGGGGTAGGTTAATTACTTTACATTTTGCATTTGAGTTTTCTTTAAAGGGATCTTAATTAATATATTTGTGTTTGCAAAGGAAAAGACCATTAGAGTTTGGATAGCCTTAACATCTAAAAAATAATTCAAGGATCCAAGATTTTCAAGAGATAAATGGTTTTCCAATGACAATGATATCATAGACATAAACAATTAGTAAAACATATTTTCCTTGATGTATGATGATTAACTCATAAGAAAGGTGCATAGTTCATGAATCCATGTACATGGAGCTTGACGAAGTCCATATTTGGTACATTTACATGTTTTGTGGAGTATGAGGTAAAGAGATGGATACATTTTTTCGTGTATTAGGTACAGAGATGGGATGTTGGATATCATGCCTAGAAATTGTGGGACTTAAACCTCGAAATAAATTGAAGAGGCTAAGACTTCTCTAGATCCTATGGATAATGTTGAAGGTAAAAAAATCCACCTAAGAGATAATCTCTTGGATGAAGGTTGAACACAAGTAGGAATCCACTCTTAAGAGGTTTTCTTGGTGCCCAAGTATACTAATTCCCGTTGACAACCTGTAGATAATCTCAGTAAAGAGATAATGTTGAAATTCATAGTTAGATAATGTGAGGCTTTGTCACATGCCAAAGTCACGTGATCTGGTGTAGCAAAAAAGGAGCCCACCCAATATGTATAGGACCATGTCATGTGGTTTGATGCAACAAGCTGAATCATGACAGATGAAGGTTTCTACTTGGAATAGGACTCATTCCTTGGACCCAGTACAAACTGGAGTTAGAAATGGAGTAGGACTCTACTCAAGAGATGACTCCTCTAATCTTTCGACTTTTAGGAAGAAGCATCAGGATAAACTACAATTTATCAGCATCCTATAGATAATGGAAAGCCCTTGAATATGATCATCCAAACTATCAAACTAGATTTGGAACATATTGAGTTTAGAATTGTCAATATTTTCATCTCTAGTATTCTACAAGAAGGCGGCTACTTCGCAAATGAAGTTTGATGAAGATTTGATGGTTTAAACAACAAGTCCCTAGAAGAACTTGGAAGAAGTCTTGACTTAAGCAATCCCACAATGCAAGAATGTGCCAAACTTAGAGAGTCCGGACTAAGGTCGAAGCTGACGTGGGATGCAAATCAGGTCTAGAATCTTTGAGGCTAAGGTACTTAGGGAGCAAGGTACCGATGGGCCCTTGAGCAAGGTACTTTGGAAAGTCAATAAAGATCAAGTCAAGAAGATCCAATCATCTAAGCTATCAAACCAAAATTAGAAACAAATCAGGTTTCTATTCTAAAGATGATACTTGAGCAACAAGTTTCCTAATTTTGCTATGGTAGCTTAAAGGAAAGTTTAGAAAATAGAAGGTAGGATTTGGAATCATATTAGAATAATGATCCAGCCCTATCAAGACTTCCTAGACTTAATTACAAGTGCTATAAATTCAGGGCTTTGAAGTTCTTATCATGGATTTCAAGAGCAAAGCTTAAAAAATAACAAACGAAGTCCGGACGTGCTAAAGGAGTGCGAAGTGCAAATACTTGATTGAGGTATTGCACGTTAAAAGCCTTTCACCTTGGGTGAAAGATAATGTTCTTTATTTGATTATCTTATCTATGTGAGGTGGGTTATGAGTGTACGATATTGTTGAGAGGAGAATGTAGGGAGTTCATTCTGAATTCCATTATGAGTGATTAAGTTTCAAGAATGGTCGTGGCTAGAAAGGAAGTCTTGTTCCACATAAAACTAATTGTAAACCTTGAATCTCCGATCGCGAAAAATCTTCATTTAGGCACAACACCACGATTAGCGTATACTGCCGAACCACGTAAAAGATCAGTGGTATGTCAGGTCTCCGTTTCATACATCTTTATATCTATGCAATATTACTTAGTTCCATATGAGAGTCTCTGACATTCCACAATAAAGTCCGAACTCCCACACGGTCCCAAAAACACACTTATTTTCTGGCTATATATATATATATATATATATATATATATACAGAGAGAGAGAGAGAGAGAGAGAGAGAGTTTTTCTTTCTTATTTCATTTGAGTAGCCTTGCTAATGCCTCTAATGATTAGAATGGTTGAAGGATGATAAGTAAAGAAGAAAAAGAAATATATCTTTTATTTTTCTTTCTTACATAATTGTTTCCTTCATGTACTTGTAATAAACAAATGGGGCACAACGACACCTTAAGATGAAATATTTCACTACTTTAGATAAGGTGTATAAATGTCTCGACTAATGGTCATATGTCCACTTGACCCTCGAAGCTTTTTTTTTCGGCTCAAAGGTACACATTTAATATCGTAGCTCATCATGTCCCTGCCATTATGAACTTGTATAGATGGACAAACGAGCATTTAAACTCCACTCACATGAAGCGCCACGTGTATAGCTCTGTTGTGACCACTAATTTAACCTTAAATTGAGGGGGATTTTGATTTGGAATCCCCATTCCCATCACGAATTGAATTTTCCTTTAGATTTCACTCTCATTCAACATGATCACTCTTGGAAACTCCTCTAAAACCCTCCCCATAATACATTTCTAAACCTTAAACCCTTCAAAACCTTCACACACTGAGAAATATCATCAGGGTCCTACTCAAACCTTCCTGAGAACTCGAAAACATTCTGAATCATCAATGCTGACACACCTGAGACTCCCAATTTTGCAATACCCTTCTCCCATTTCTTCAAAAATTCAAATTCCAAAAGCTTAGGATAGTCACTAATCAATGAAATGATAAATTTATGCGAAATTTGGAAAGAGAAGAGAATTCCCAAAGAATTTTTGAGTTCATGTATTATATCACAATTTTGGATTTTTTTTTTCGAGGAATTCGTGAAGTTGGGAAGGTGGAAACTCGTGCCTGTGGAAGATATTGAAGAGGGAAATATGTTTCCTATATGGGATTGTGGGGAAATTTTATGGAAACCGAGATTTTTGGATGATTGTATCAAACAAGAAGAAGAATACACAAATTTGATAAAATAAAATAAAATATTATTAAAATTAAAATAATTTTTCCATGCTCCACAAAGAGGGCTGGTTCCCTTTTTATAGCTAATAAACATAATTTTAAAGAGAATCAAATAAGAAGCAATTCCGAGTCCTAAAAGGAATTCCACAAGAAATATAATCTTATCCTAAAATTCTAAAAGGAATCCAATAAGGAAAGGAATACAATTAGAATTTTATATAAAACCTAAAATACTGAATAAAACCTAAAATCATTAAATCGGGTCGTTACAATTCCAACCCCTTCAAAAAGCCTTGTCCTCAAGGCATTAATTACTCTCTTATCCATCGGGTTCTTCACTTTCACCAACCATGTCGTCATCCTACTTCCCATACAACACATAAATTTGCATTCTTCTGCTACTATGTCCTAGTTCGTATTTCTTGTCACAATAGAAGCATAGTTTTTTGTTCCTACTTTCTTGCATCCCATCATGATATAATTTCTCGAGGGACGGAATTTGTCTAGAAGTTTCTTGTTCCACCTCTTGCATACCCAGCTCTAGATTGGTAGGGGTTTCAGATGATAACTTGGCTTCTTTCATCACCGCCTTACCCTCTGATTGAATAGAGGCAATCATGCTTTTCTCTTATTCTAACTCTGCATTATACTTAAAAAAAACCCGTCACACTTGCACTCCATACTTATAGGATTTTCCCCCTCCAAAGTTGGAAAATCCAATTTAAAAAATCTTGTTTGGGTATCCATGGTGTTAGGGGCAAACCCTATTATTGGTTGGGTTAGGATTACAACGCCAACTTTTGTAGAAACCACTGTAGCCATTATCTGTTTGGTTGGGATTACGCCATCAACTTCTATAGAAACCACTGGCAACTATCAATCTTCTAGTAATTATCCATTTTATGGTTCATTGATGCTACCATACGAAAGTAACTCTTTTAGTTCTATTGCATGTTGGTATGAGTTTCCTCCAAATTCAAGTGAATCGAACCCTCCAATCGTTGAATCTCTGTGTGCTCTAGTCCCATCCGCCTATCTTAGGTGCCGTATTGTTGCTCTAATACCACTATAACGACCAAGAAGAAGAATACACACATTTGATAAAATAAAATAGCTTTTATTAAAAGTAAAATAATTTTCCCTGATCTACAAAGAGGGCTAACCCTTTTTATAGCTAACAAAAACATAATCCTAGAGGGAATCAAATAAGAAGCCATTCCCATATGGAGTCCTAAAAGGAATCCCACAAGAAATATAATCTTATCCTAAAATATAATTTATCCTAATATTCTAAAAGGAATCCAATAAGGAAAGGAATGCAATTAGAATTTTATATAAAACCTAAAATACTGAATAAAACCTAAAATCATTAAATCAGGTCGTTACAGTGAGGGTTTGGAAAGCAACGAATGACTTGTTCTCATAGACAGTTGTTCTCGTTAGAACCCAAATAGCCATTGAAGTTAGGAGAAGAACAAAATCCCCTTTTGATTTCAATATCACCGGCTGGAAAATAGGGTGCAAAAATCTATGTAGGGTTGAAATTAGTGCAAGAAGGAATTCACCCTTTTGATTTCAATCTCAATTTGGGGGGAGAGGGGGGATTTAGGTCAATATCGATCTCAATTTAGGGTTAAAATAGTGGTCTCAAAAGAGCTATACATGTGACACTTCATGTCAAACACATTTAAAAGTCCGTTTATTTATCAATAAAAGCTCATGGTGACAGAGATATGAACGAAGCTATACCAGAAACGCCGCAGACTCTGAATTAAAAGTTAGTGCCCAGTGTCAAATTGGACATACGACCATAAATCAGAGGCATTTATATACCTTATCCCACATTACTTTTTATTAATAAGGTGAACTATCTCCCTTTATAAACAAGGCTGACATTCAAAACAACCTTGGACTTGAGCTAAATCAAGATTTTGGCCCTAAATCATGGTTATAACAATTTATTTTTGCTTGTTTTAATAATCTAACGAACAATGTTATCATGGTTGTAGCAACTCTACTTGAGGTCATAATCAATAACTTCTAAACAATCAATTTGGGTACTTCTAGGTGATTGAAGTAAGGTCATAATTTACTTTGAAGGAATCTCTTTTTCTACTTCAAAAATCTATCTTCTCTTTTTGTTCAACATATCCCTAGTTTACCATAAAAGACATATCCCACCTTACCATCAAAGAGGATGCATTAGACAGCTTTTCAACCGTCTTTAAATTTTGTAGTGTGGTTTGAAGCAGGCTACAATTGAAGTGCCTATTGTCATGGTTTCATCTTTTGTACCAATAACCGACCTCATCCATGTTAATCAAGGAAATTAAGCACACTATACTTGTCTTTAGCCTAGTTTGATCTTTAACTTCTAATGATCATATTTGTGAAACGAATAACATAAATTCAAAAAATAATTTCTTTGAAAAGATAAGGTTAGTATAAAAAGTCCCAAATGGTCCGGAAGTTATTCACGGAATCATGGATGACGGACAAAATATGCAAGACAGGAAACAATTATAGACTTGATGCATCCCCCCCATCAAGAAACCAATACAACACAATATCCACATTGTTTGCACATGTCCAACAACTTTATTTGGTGTCATCAAATAATTAATTTATAGATAGGATTATTGTTGTGGTTATCGTTATTATATATGTTCCCATTGTATATGGGTTGTAATATGATAAAAATAATACCCATATAGTTTGAATTGATGCAAGCTAGAAATATCTCTAGCACTCGTCCACCTCAAAACAAGTGAGCTCGGAATAAGGAAGGGTGCTAAAAATGGATAAACAACAAAGGGGCACGCCAAGCAAATATGAAGATTGAAGAGTGAATAAGTGGTTGGCAAAAGTGTTTAGTGTAAGGGATGAGGGATGAGGTGCCGCACATAAAGGCGACCCTCATGTCATGTGGGTGCTTTAGCACCGCTGAAAAGGGGAAAAGGGAAAGCATATGTCAAATACCATCAATGTTGATCACAGTTTGAGCATCCAGAGAGGAGGGAGGGGCAGGCTACCCATGTGCCTAACGTCAATCTCATTTTGCACCACGAAAAATGTAGTTCTCCTTTGCCCAGTGGGTAAGAGACATCTTTAACAAGACCCTCAGGGCCACCATTTCTCTCCAGTTCTCCACATCCACACTTCTCTTCTCTAGTACTGCCATTCCTCCTCCTCTAAAGCTCTGAGTCTGCACTCTCCCTGCTGGGAATATTTCCCCTTTCGCTATGAGAAATGCTCATTATAGAAGCAAATCTGTAAAGCCAACCAATGGCTCTGGATCATTCAACTAGTACACCCCAGTGGGGACCCAGTTCAACACTTCCTTACTCCGAATTCAGTCCCCATCTTGGAGTTGAGATAGGAGTTTGGAATATTTTAAATAAATATACTTACTTTCTCCACCTCCATGTGTTTCATATTCCCCCTCTTTTCTTTTTTTTCTTTCATCTTCTTTCCCTCCCCTTGCATATTTTGGGACCATTTTTTCCCTCACATGACATGAGAATTGAGACCACTTATGTCCATTTATTTCCTTGAGACCATAAGTAGCTGAGACGCCTGCGGCGCCACATTTTGTACCCTAAATATTAAATAAGGTAGTTGTTGATAACTTGGTCATGTCTAGCTAGATAGTTAGAATCATGTAACTGCATGCTCATCATCTTCATTCCCCCATCTTCTTGTACAGATAAGGAAATTTCAAAAGATGGTCAGAAACCAGTGGTTAATAAAATTAAACGAAAGAATGCCCATTCATGGTGGGCCAACGCATGCATAGTCATAAAGGGTAGTGGTCTAAACACCTACCCAAAATATACAATCTGTTAAACATCCTGCCATTGGTTTCTACTTTAAACTTTCCTTTTTGCTCATCGCCGGAACAAGGCTTATGCAGTTAATTATAGCTTCCTGCATCTTTTTTTTTCCTTTCCATACTAAAAAAAGAAGATATCTATCATGTATGGAGATGGAAATATAAGTGCAATATACCTCACAAGGATAGGATGAAATTGAAGGATATATATATATATATATGGGTGAGTGACTGATCAGTGGGTGGTCGCTCCAGTTATAGTACCATTTACATGTCTGCTCTTCAATCGTCAAAAAGGAAATTGAACTGGTTTACCAAAAGAGATTATTTTTCTTTCTCCAACTTAGAGTTTATTTCCCTTTTCTGGGAAGACTAATTTGGAACTGGTATTACGGGGCTGGGTTCAGTGGTGGATAATAGTTGAAGAAAGAAGAGTAAACTGAACTCGGAGTGATCAGGACACGACCCCACAAGGCTATGGCACAACCAGACCAGACCAGACCAATGTCCTCACCACCGCAAAAGTTTCACAGTACTCCTCCTGACAAGACTACTGAACTGAATTCAATTAGATGGAAAGAAAAAAAAAAAAAAAAATCATGGCCTTGGGCTATGGCTCTGTGGGCCGAACCACACACAGAGATCCTTGTTATCTTCGCCCATTGAATAATAAATAGTGATGTGAAGAACGAAGAAGAGCTGGGGACACCAACAAAACAATAGACATGAGAACTGCACGCCAGCCATAGGAAAATACTAACAACAGAGTTATGAAGCATTTGCCTTGAGGACGCCAGTAAATGACAAGAAATTCTATCAACAGAGAGCACAAGAAGAGAGAGAGAGAGAGAGAGAGGACCACATTAACTGTGAATTGGAGGATGGCATGTCTATTTTCCATTTGATATCACGAGTTTGAAAGAAAGACCGACATAGTATGCAATCATGTGTTGCCCTTTATAAATTCTCTTGTGGGATCATCTACTTATTTTATCCTTTACATTTGTCAGAAACAACTTGACCACTTGCCAAAGCTACCTCAACCCACACCCTTTGCCTACTGGTCACCAACTCATCACTGTCTTGTTCATTTTTTTTTTCAGATCTTCACTACCTCGCCCCTTTTTGAACCTGCCTTTGTTTTTTCGGAAAAAACATGAACATGGTTAAAACATTGTTGATTAATTTCAAAATGAACAGAAGCTGCTCCTAGAACACATAAAGTTATCGGATCAAAAGCACCTACGCGATCGATTAATTAGAACAACCAATCCCAATATCTTGCCAAGGATTTATTACATAGTATGTGTTCCATGGATTGCGTCTTTACAATTGCTTGACAATCAATTTGAAGGACTTTATTAACAACTTTTTGAGGTAGATTAGATATACTCAAAATCAGTAGCTCTCTATTATTGTCCTCTGTCATATGACATTACTGAGGTGGATGGGCAAGATTTTGGTGAAAACTGTGCTGTTGGGAGTTCTGTGGCCAATTACAGATCATTGAGTTTGAGTTTCAAACCATCCACCAAGGGATGAATCCGTTGACATTTTGTGTTGCACTGCCTCCGTTCATCTCATCCCGCATCACAGGATTGTAACTGTCATCCAAAAATGTCACCAACAGCCGATTAGTTGATTGAGAGATACTTATAATAAGTTGCACCCCTAAACCCAGATGTTTTGTTCTCTTTCTTTTTGGTTTTTCGCAATGGAAATGGAATGAGCAGAAATTTACCCAATCTGCAAAGTACTATTGCATTGCAGAGACTCGAAAAACTCCTCTGACTGAACAGGTTGGCGGTTGCAGAGACTATCATGCGCCGCAGCTTCCTCCCATGCTGATCCTAGACTCATTTTCTCTGCACTGCTTTCACCCAACTGAACATGATAGTTTAAAGAATTAACAACAATTCTATTAAGCAATAATTAAGTCCATGAATTAGGGGTGGACAGAGTTCGTATTGTGTCTAGTATTGTTTTTTGAAAAACCCAAGAAGAAAAACCTAGAATACTAGTGCTGACAGTGTGGGGGATGATCAAGAAACTCAAGTCCACAAGCAAATGCATGGCTCAGGATTTCATCCATAGAGGATTGAGAGATTCTCATGCCGGGTTTAATTAGGAAAGGACACAAACAGCCGTCCATCTAAACTTTCCCACAATATTCTTCAACTTAAAAATCAAAAGCAAAATAATTGAGCGGGTATAACTACCTTCCTCCTCAAGGCGTCGTTAGTTTCCATTAGGATTTGTCCCTGTACAAAAATACAACTATGCAGGGATTTCTTGAATAATATATAGAAAACTATATATGTGACTGAATGTTTTAGGCATGTGTACCTTTCTTTGAAGATCAGATAGTTGGATCATCACATAAAATTGGGACTGCAAGCATAAATAGCATAGTAAGAATGTCTTCTGAGAGTTATAGCACTTTCCGGGAATTTGCAGAAAGAAAATATTTCACTCTCACTTTTAACAAGTAGGTAATCATGTGTAAAACAGTTTCTTCCTGATTCGCCGTACCAGGACCGCTAGCAGTGAGCAAACAATAAGAGTAAAATATACTGAAGATTAGGACAAACAGATGTCTGGTTATTCTATCAATTGTTCATCAATAGCAGATTGCTGATAGAATATCAGATTTACATTATAATGGAAAGCCACTTTGAACCATATAATGCATCTCTATGTCAAACAAAATTTCCATCTATCAACATCCTTATCACGATTGGATTGTGGTATAGGAGATTATAATCAGACATCACAGGTTGCTTTGTGGGCCCCTTGATTACGTGTAACAATCTTGCCTAGCTTAAATTTTATGGATAAAGCAAAACATCAGTTGATACCTCCATTTGAATTGTGTTATGAAATTCAGAGGGATATAATTCCAAGGACTGCATTCCAACAGGAAATTCTAAGAATATAACTTCAAGGACTGCATTCCAACAATGTTCAATTCTTCTCCAGTTAACCTGTCATTCTACAAAACTTGGATGGCAAAATTCTTTTTTGTGCTGCTCTACACTTGTTCTTCTGCTCTTCGTTTTATTGTTTTATGTCACTTGCAATTCTTCTTACTTTACTCTTCATTCATTCATATCATCCTAAGGAATAGCTTCTCCAATACTGAAAAACCATTTCTTAACAAAGAAAATCAGAATAGACTTAGGTCATCAATGCATCAGATGTATATGACCTTAATCTATGATTCCAGAGGGTACTAAGCATTTTTGGCAAAAGATCACCATGACTGTATTTGTGGTGGATTCATGCTTAACATAAATAAAAGACCTACAGATTAAACTAGGATATCTTTCCAGCAGTGGCTAAACAGAAGTCATGCCCCTCTATCCCAGATCAGCTGAATAAGCTAACATAATTTAAGGTTTTTTTTTTTTTTACAATAAAAAGAAAAGAAAAACAGAGAGAATATAAAGGTAAAATCCAAATTTTAAATGGGTCACTGCCGAAGTTTGGAAAGGTGGATTTTCAATAGTCAATCAAAACAGGGTGTTTGTCAATTAATAGATTTTAATTTGTTTTTAGCAAATTCATATGATTGGTTCTTAGTAGTTTTGTCCTTGTTACTGTCTATATGTTGTGCAAACACACCAAATAATGCAACAAGTAAAATAACTAAAGGCAAAAAAGAAAGAGAACACACAAAAAATTTAACGGGGTTTGGTATAAATATCTATGTCCTTAGCCGCCAGGAACAACTTCCACTAATAAAAAAGAATTACAAACTTAGGGCTACAAATCAATTTACTAAGAAATTTAGCCAAAAAGTAAATATCCAAACAATTAGACAATACTACAAATATCCTAAAGTGGATGGGGAAGAGGTGTCATATTACAAAGAAGGAAAAACCTTTTTATAGGCTAGGAAGTACGAGCAAACCCACTCAACAACCGATGTGGGATTTGCATAGAAGACAAAATAGAACAAATCTCCACCTTGACAAATATGTCAATTCCATCTCGATAAAAGCTACAACACCTCCAAATGTGCTCAACAACGCAATCAAACTTTTGCAATGTTGATCAAGTGCAAACAATGATTGAACTTGATCGTTGTCACCACCTTAGTCAACAAATCTATGGTATTCTCAGCAATCTCTATCTTTTGAAGTAAGATTCATCATTCACTAATAATCTCCCTCACAAACTGATGGCGAGCATCAATATGCTTTGTAGACTTTCAACTTATTGGTGCTCCTAAAAGAGTAAACACATAAATGGTTGTTGACTGCCATTTATCCAAGTCACCAGCACAATCTAAATCAACAAAGCCAATCGCATATTGATCGCATGCATCATCTCGCTCAAAGACTAAGCCAACATCTACGGTATTCAATAAGTACCGTAGAACCCATTTCACTGATTGCCAATGTCTTTTACCAGGATCATGCCTATACCTGCTCACTACTCTAACTGTAAGCCCTAAAAATTTATGCCACAAATTAGTATTCTCTGAATCTTCACCACTATCAGAAACCGTGGCCACTACTCCAATCACCGTACTACCATTATAGTAATACAAGCTAAGAGCGTCTGAAATGACATTTAGAACTCTATTTCAAATAATCACAATAAGCCCTTCAGGCTCCAGGGCCCCCAAAGATATGAGATTCTTTTTCAACTTCGATACATACCAAACATCTGTCAAAACTCTAATTGATCCATCATGATTTCTCAATCGGATTGAACCCATCCCGGTGATATAGCTAACATCACTACTACCTATATAAACAACTCCACCATCAACTCTTCAAACTTGAAGAACCACTTCTTATGTGGACACATATGATAGGTATAACCCAAATCCAAAATCTATTCATCAAAACCAGTATAGTTTAATGACCTACTAAACAAAACTCAAAATCACTAGAGTTACCCCCATTCTCAATGACACAAGCATCAGACATAGACTTGCCCTTATTATTCTTTTTCAACTTAGAACAATTTTTCTTCCAATGCCCTTTCTCATGACAAAGGCACACTCATATTTTCCCAGTCTACTCTTTTATGTCACTTTTCCCTTTTTTTTCGCATTTCTTATTTTGACTACGCCCTCTCACTGTTAATGCTTCTACCAACTCATCTGGATGTTCTCTTTTATCTTTCTTCCGAATTTCATTATTCAAAAATGCAGAACAAACTTCTTCTAAAGACAGTTTTTCCTTCTCATGAATAATGGTAATGGCTAAATATGATCCAACTCATCAAGAAGATAACCAATCAATAACATAGCCTTATGTGTTCATTCAAGAGTCCTATCTAAGCTTTAATAAATCGTAAATTAATTTATTAAACCTATCAATATAGAAACCAATATCAATTCTATTTTAATCGAGACGGAATAATCTATTCAACAGGTACAACCGATTCTCATTGCTTTTCTTCATATATTTATTTTCTAACGCCTTCCACAAACTATAGACAGACGTCTCTTGTAGAAACGTATGCCTCTGCTCTTTAGCCAGACAAGAACGGATTAACCCACAAGTTTTTATGTTGAGATTTCCACACTCACTCTCATGGGTATCATCTGGTTTTGTTTCTTTCAAAACTTGATCCAAATATAGCATATACAATGCATCCTTCATATCACTCTTCCATAAGCCGAAATTATTCCGACCATCAAATTTTTTAACATCTACTTTTGCATTTGTGATTGTTGTTTTTTACCCAGATTTTGTCATCTTTTCACACAACTGTGTCTGCGAATACTAGGACAGTTCCTAGGAAATATTGAATTGATCACCATAGTTCTACTTAGACTAGTCTCTTTAGACTGAACAAAAAGTTCCCAAGATATGCTGGATTAGTCCAAATGATGTCAAAATATCAATCTCCTTAAACAGAACTTCCACAGATATTCTAGATAATGGAGTTCTCATACAAAACTTCCATAGATATTCCAGACAATGGAGCTTTTCAAACATAACTTCCATAGATATTCCAGAAAATGGAGCTTCTCTTGAATAGATTTCAACTATCAGCAGTTCAAGAACAGATTTATGATGTGGAAGATCGGGCTAAGCCGCAATCACAGAGCATACTTATAACTTCACTTGAACATATTTCAACTATCAATAGTTCAAAAGCAAATTTTTGATGTGGAAGATTGGACTACACTATAACCATAGAGCATACTTATAAAAGAACCTAAAGCTCTGATACCACTCGTTGTACAAACGCATCAAATAATGCAACAAGTAGAATAACTAAAGGTAGAAAAGAAAGGGAGCACACAAAAAAATTTAACGAGGTTCGGTATAAATACCTACGTCCTCGGGAGCAAGCGAACAACTTCCACTAATCAAAGAGAATTACAAACTTAGGGCTACAAATCAATTTCCTAAGAAATTGAGCCAAAAAGTAAATATCCAAAGAATTTTGGCAATACTACAAATACCCTAAAGTGGATGGGGAAGAGGTGTCTTATTACAAAGAGAGAAAAACCCTTAAGGCACAAACAAACCCACTCAACAACTGATGTGGGATTTGCATAGAAAAAAATATATAACACTATATAACTACACTATTTCCTAATGGTTTGTATGCATTAGGTTGTGGACTATGTAACCCACTATTTCCTAATAACTACACTATTTCCTACACTATATAACCCACTCATTCTAATTTGTTGTATTGCATAAGGTTTTTAGGTTGTGTCTTCATTATGCCCTTAATGATTTGTTTAGAAATAACCAAATTCACAGTGTGGTTGTAATGTTGCAAGTGGGAGTATGATGAATCCAGATGTTTATTAAGGTGGAGTAGATAGTATGTCTTTAACTTGTGCTTCTTAAACTATGACAATCATCTTTTTTATTTGTCTAAAATCTTTGGAATTCATTCATTTCTAGCTAGGGCCGGGCTTCTATAATTTCTTATTTCATTTAAAAAACATATATATATATGTGCAGAATGTTCATTTTCTTTCTTCTTTTATGCCTTCAGTACATAGGCCTTTTATAGTACTTTTCTAAGCTTTGTCCTAGTGGGAGCATTGTGAAGATACAATCTGATGAACAATCCCTTGTACAGGTTAATATCAAATTAAAGCAGTCAAAGTAAGTAAACTGAGATTGTATGGCGTCTTACTTCACCCCGAATCTAGATTTAGATTTAGAGCTTTACCATAAACCATTTTGTGGGACAAATTTTTTTCCCCTACTAGATCTAAGGATTAAGAACAGCCAAAATTTTCACCAAATGCTCCTTTGTTTATTTAGAACAATGGCCCAGCTGACTGCTTGAAGTCTCCCCTCCTCCAAAGTCCCTACACTTCAGAGAAAATTCCTTTGAACTTGCCTCAAATCTCAATCTGATTGTTCTTGAACATGAAATAGAGATAAGAAACAGATAGGGCATACAATATGTTCTTCATATCAAAGTCAACCTCCTTCCATGGAAATATATTACCTTTCAAAAAAGCAGTATCTTACAAAGTCTCTCCTCAACAGTACTATACCAAACTAAGACAGGCTTAAAAAGGGCACCAGATGACATACTCAAATAAGAAGAGGGGAGAGCACCAACTTTACACCCAATCTCTTGATCCACTCTACAACATTCTATTCTACCCACAAAACAGTAGACCCAAATAAGAAGAAAGGATAGTACCAACTCTACACCCAAACTCTTGAGCTAACTCTACGACATCCTCCACTTTACCCACCGGAATAATCTCACATTTATCCAAATTTGCCTATAGTCTAGAAAGAGCTTCAAACCACATGAGCAATCAACACAATAGGTCAAATAACTTTGTTAGTTCACAAACATCAAATATCATTAGCAACAATAATTAGAATTCAACTTCTACAATTCTTCCTCTACCGCTCACTGTCCATCTAGACCAATAAGTGTCCATCTTGGCTTTATTTATTAAGCAAGAGAAGGCTTTACTTAGAATAACAAATAAGTAGGGAGAAAACAGATCTCCTTATCTCAACCCCTAATGACTACAAAAGTAAACCCAATGGAGAATTATTAATAAGAACAGAATAACTTTTTGTTGTGATAAACCATTTGATCTACCTAATCTTCTTCTCAACAAACCTCATTTTATTAAGAACAAGTAGCAAAGAAACATGGTTCTCATGGTCAATATCCAACTTGCAAATTAGGTTGCTAGTATTGCTCTCAAAAGTTAATTACTGGCCTCATTAGCAATCGGGAAGGAAGCATCTAAAAGATTTGGTAGTCCCTCTCATAAAGGCATTTTGAAAATAAGACACCTTTTCCATGAATTTCTTAAATGCTTACAACAACTTGGCTAGAAGATTGTAAATATGCATAAAGTTTTAAATCTTTAACACCTCCTTTTATGAGAAAACCAAAAACAAATCATTTAAACTGTTCACAAATCTGCCATGTTCATGAAAGTCCTTGAAAAAATTTAGCACCTCCTCTTTCATCAAATCCTAACTAGATTACCAAAACACCATAGATAATCTATGATCCTAAAGCTTTATGGCCACTAAGATTGGATGGAGTCTCATACACCACTTTGCAATGGGGCTTGTAACCAGACTCATCAATACCTAACACTCGTTGTCATCACACCTAGGCCGCTAGTCTTGTATGATTCGCTGGAGAAGAATAGTTTATTTTCTTTGGGGATGAAGAACAGATAGATATTCAATACGATAAAGAGGACAATGGCAACTGTCTGTGCCCTCATTACAATTTGACACAATGTCTCAAGCCTGCTATTAGTATTCCAAGATGGAAGTGGAAGTTTGAATTGTAGTTGGGATAATAAAGACTGATAGTAATGCTCTGGCTCGTAGGTGGAATTTTGAATAGTAGTCCATAACTTTAATAAACAGAACGTATTATCGGTTTGAGAAATTGGAGCGGTGTCTAAGAAACTTGAACAATTGTTGAAGGTAAATCTCCATCTAATAGTCTTCTTCAGGCTGGTACTGCTACTACTTACATTTCAAGCACTGCCTCAATGTAATCTACCCAACAACAGTCTCAAATTTCAATTTCTCCAACGACATGTCATAAAGATATTGTCAACCAAGAAAAACACCAAAATGGAGGTAAAGATATCCTTGTTTCAATTTCCCAGAAATTTTGACAAAAGAGGCATTAGCGTTCTCAGAATTACATGCTCTGCTATTATCATAAGAAAACAGAGATAAAAATACATGGGCTCAGAGTTAAAACTCCAATACCTTGGTTGATCGGATTTGTTTCAATGATTTGTCCAGCTGATGCTCAAGCTGCTCAAGCTCCTTTGTGCCCAAATGCCCCAAATCTTCCCCAGAAAATTTCAAGTTGAAATATTTTTATGATAATGCCTATATTACCAAGATGCATGCTTACCATATTTTTTTGATAATTTTTTTTCCAATTCACAATGTTGCAGTGTAAGTGATACACCATGGTGGCTTTACCTCTGAGTTCGTTGCATGACCTCGACCTTTGATTTTAGTTTCAAATATTCCTGGTAACTGTTCTGCTTGAGAGAATGAGCAAATTGGTAAGTGAAAAGGCTGGAATGGACATATCAGTACTGATCATTCTAACCGTGTAATGATACGGCTCAACCATATAGATATGTACACTTTGGGTCCAAGGGTGGGTCAAGAGGCCTTTACCGCTTTAAAATGTGTCTATTAGGTTTATGTTATAAACTTTCTTTTCTATTCAATGTAAAATGTGACAAACACCTCTTATGTAGACATAAGGTTCCATGGGGGTCAAACGGACAAATACCCTCTACGGGAACAAAGGAACGGACACCCACATTGGAGTCAGGAATTGACTATGTTACCATTTGTAACAACCCGGCCCAACCAAGTGAATATTATTCACTTTGAGCCCAAGAGACCCTCATGGCTAAAAAACTTGTTTACTAGGTTGAGAGGAGCTTATATTTATATAATGGTATAAACTTTCTCCTATATCTGATGTAGGATGTGACAAGTTGACATTTATAATTAAAGGATGATGAATCATATACCAAAGCACAAAGCTAAAAGCCAGAGTGAGACATCCCATATGACCCCCCGACTGACTAGTTGATGAATAGAAGGAAAGTGGAGGATGTGGACTCTGTGAGAAGCAAAAACCTCCATAATTTCAACAGCCTAAAACTGTAGAAAGAAAGAAGGAAGGCAGTGAATCGAGGAATGAATTCCTTGTGTATTTCATTCATCTAAACTTGTATAAATACAAGAACTGGAAGATTACTTTGTCCAAAAGGCCATCTTCTCCACCGATGGTTCCTCCGGTCACAAAGGTGCCGGGTTTGCGCTGGATTCAAAGATTTTGAATGTTCAAAGGAGGTGGTTGGCGTGACTCACTCGAAGTTATCCTGAAAGAAGCAAGAGGCTATTCCTCTGATTAGGTTTGGGTTACAGTCTTAGTCTCTTATTAGAAGGGGTAGATTCCCTCGTTGTAGGCGTATGTAGAAGAAAAGTTTGCCAAAAGACTTCGGAGGAAATGGAAGAAGGTTCTGTTGAGAAAAGACAACAAGGTGAAATTACATCCTATGCTCGGTTTTGGATTCGAGGCAAAAGTTATGTTTGGTGTTCCCCAAGGCCGAGGCGTGAAAGGGGTGGTTTCGCCAGCGCAAAAGCTGAGAGGTGTTTGGGAGTAACCCTTCCCTCGAAGAAAAAAAAAATCCCACTTTTGAAGGAAGGAGGTGGGTGTAGAAAAGAGGGAAGGTCTGAAGCTGGGAGAAAGGGGAGATTTTGTGAAGATCGAAAAAAAGAATGAGGGAAGAAGGGGAGATGCATTATGGATGGAAATTGGGGGTCGCGGTTGGAATTCAAGAGAGGAACAACTAAATAGATGCCTAGTTGGGAATTGGGAAAAAGGAGAAGAACATCACTTTAATTTGGATTCTCTGAGGAGATGGGGAAAGCACCAGTGGAACTTACAAGGAGAGATAAGCATAAAGAAGCTGCCGGCAGAGTTTTGGTTAGAATTTGAGAGCAAGGAAGAGGCTACTTAGAGTTTTGGGGAAGAGAGGTGTCGATGTTGAAATAAGATGTCGATGCTAGAGTAAAGAAGCCGACTAATCGTCTGTGGTGGGATCTATCGAAAGGAAAGACTCCGGTTTGCCCTGGGTATGTGTTTGCCTCTTCGCTCTGAATCAAAGAATGTTCAAAAGAATAGGGACTGCTGTGGGGATTTCTAGATGTGGATTTAGACACAGAAAATTTTACGCAGTTACAATGGGCAAGAATTATGGTTAAAACTGAGAGAGAAGAGCTTCCTAGGTCGCCTAAGTGGTGATTTTCGCTCATCTTGTTTTCATATTCGCCATGGTGGAGGGTTCCAGCATACCTTTCGGTGGTGGTGCCGGCAAAGTTGAAGAACAGAGGGCCGCCGGACTGTGTTAGGCAAGGAGAATGGAGAAGATAGGGTAACGGCAGAGGGCGAGTCTATACAATGCTAGTGAGACTCAAATTCAAGGTGAATAACGTGTCGCCGTGGATTGCATCGGCAATGAGAAAGGGGCCACTGATAGTACTTCTTGCTTGTTGAAGCATCCAAGAGCGTATCACCCGACTCAGGCGGAGAAAAGGAGATGACAAGAGGTAGGGAAGAGGAATCGGAGGACGCCTCGTGTTTTGATGTTTCTCAATCTGGGCTGGAATTAAAAGAAAAAAGAAAAGGGGTTCTTATTGGAAAGGAGGGAAGGAGATGGATTAAAGCCCAATCAAATGGGCCTAATAGCAATGTTAACAAGACTGATAAAATGGCCTGCACAAAAATCAGCAGTCCACTATTTGAAGCCCGTATACAGGACAAGGCTTTGGAAGAGAACCAAGCCCAAATGTCAGCCCGGCCCTCTTGAAATCAGGACCTTTATTCACAGGAGAAATAGCCCTAGGCCTGCGACAAACTCCATTTTAAGAAGTAAAGATGTCTCAGGCTCCAGAAATGCTAGGACGGGCGGCCCTGCTGTTGGTCTTCACCACCGCCGCGACGCCGGTTGGCCTGGCAAGGTCGGGAATTCTCTCGATTTCAAAGGAGGCGGGTCTCACGTAGGAGAAACCAAGCTACGAATGAGATGTTGAGGGAAGAAGGGTCAAGGTACGCTCCTTATATCCCGAGGGGGAGCCGTGAGTTATCTTCTCCTCCACTGATTTTCCTTTTTCACCTTCTCTGGGAAAAGTATGGATTCGGGTGTTGGCTAGTGATGGTTCATGGCTTGAACAAAGTGGGTAAGGATAAGGAAGAAAGGATTTTTGCCGACCCGCTTAAGGTTAATGAACTAGAGATAGTAGAGGGTGGGATCCCATTGTTGTCGGAGGGGTTTTTTGATAAAACCGTGGATAGTTGTTCCCCCTTCAGTCTCTCCTCGTCATTGGGGCTTCAAGGGTAGCAAGGGAAGGTAGTCCCGGCCCAAGAGATAGAGTGAGTCCAAGCCTCGAAGATGTTTCTTTGGTGGGGCAAGATTCTCCTTTTCCTCTTTCTGTTTTTGGCCGGGTCCTCCTTCCAGGGGATTTTTCAGGCGCAAGGGGCTCGGATGAGGTGGAAGACGGAGACGGCCATCCTCCTTGGTGTATGGTTGCCACGAATGGCAAAGAGGGGGGAATGCTAACCTGAAGGTCTACCGATGCAGTTGGAGGTAAGGACCGAGAATTTCCCCGGTAGATTTGGAGGATAGCGAGAGTTGGGAAGAAAGTTGTATGGTCAAATTCAAAGGAGTATTTAGCTTCCCTAATAAAGGGTCATGAGGGAGATTTTATCTCTATTGAGCGTTTAAGCAAACAATGTAACCAAATGAGGCCGAAAGGGCAGCAGGTCGTTTCTAGATGTGAGCGGGAGCTTAAGAAGCTAGAATGCACAATGAAATACAAGGGACAGTGGTATGCTAAAGGACACAGTAAGAACAAAGGGGATTTGCAAAAGAAAAACTCGGGCGAAGTCAAGATTATGCCGCTGGAATGTTAGGAGTTAATAACGATAAAAAGAAAGGTCCTAGCTGTCTTCATTAGGTCTAAAAGGTGGATATAGTTTGTTTGCAAGAGACAGTCCGTAATATGTGTGGGGTCAAAGAATTCCTGGGTGTGGAAGGTTCCTGGACGGATCGTGATGAGGGTTCCTACTGGGGAATCTCGTCTTTTGGGATAAGAGAGTTGTGGAGCTGATTGAAATGGAAATTGGGATCTTCTCAGTCTCTTGCTGTTTTAGAAACTGCATGTATGGCTTCCAAAGTGGATGTTTTCGGGGTTTACGGCCCGTTGTGGATAAGCAGTAAAAGGGAGTTCTTCGGGAGGAATCGGAGTCAAGCAGAGGCCATGAATGGGCCATGGTGTGCTGAGGGGACTTTAATGCTTGCCCGCTTCCCGGGAACGCAGAGGGGGTGGGAGTGTCTAACTCTATGAGAAGATTTTCCTCAAATCATGAGGATCTGGGTCTCGAGAGATATTCCGCTGTGCGGGGTCCTTTACTGAGGGAGGAAGGAATAATTGTTCAATGTCCAGACCGATCGTTGGTTTCTAATGATCGTAAGAGCCATTTTAGTGGTGTGATTCGGCCTACCTTGCCTAGGACCAATTTCTAATTATCAGTCTCCATTTCCTCGCAGACGCCGGAGCATTAGAAAGGGTCCCATCCCTTGTGTTTGAAGTCACGTGGCTCGTGGTTACGGTTTCAAGGAGTTATTGAAGGGCCGGTGGCAAGGTATGATTTTCTGCTGGGTTCTTTCAGCCTTATTCTAGCGTAAAAATTGAAGCTTTGAAGGTGTATCTAAAAACTCGAATGTAGAGGCGGTTTCGTAGAGTCATAAAGAAAAGTGAAGCTTTGAGTAGAGTGACTTACTGGGATGAGAAGGAGAATGACGTTTTGTTGACTGTTGAGGAAACAGAGGCAAGAAACTTGGCTAGGGAGGATTACAAATACTGGTCCCTTTTAGAGGAAGTTTCTTGGAGGCAGAAATCCAGAGAACTCTGGCTGAAGGAGGGAGACAAGAATACGAGCTTCTTCCATAGGATGGCTAATTCTCATAGAAGAAGAAATTGTATTAAAAAAGTCAGAGTTAATGGAAACTGGTTTGAAGATGAGGAGTCCATAAAGAGGGAAGTGGCGGCTTCTTTCGGGGCCAGCTTCTTCGATCCCGAGGACGGAGCCTGCCTTTCTCGGTCCGAACTTCCAAAGAACTCGGGAGGGATGCGCCGACAAACCAAGTCCCTTTACGCATAGAGAGGTTTGCAACAAGTATCGGATTTGAACGATAGCCCCGGCCCGATGGCTTTCCCATAGCTTTTTGGCTGTTTAGCTGGGATTTTGTGAAGGAGGAGGTTATGGGCTTCTTTAAGGACTTCTTTGTGCATAATAAGTTTGTGAGAAACCTAAATTCTACCTTTTTGGTTTTGATCCCTAAAAAGGAGAATGTGTGGATATTAATGACTTGTACCTATTAGCTTAGTGGGTGGTTTATACAAAGTTTTGCGAAGGTGTCAAGCTAACAGTTGAAAAGGTATCTGGTCAAGGCGCCAATGTACCAAAATTTGCGGAGGGTGCATAAATTTTAGGATGCCGTGGTTAATTGCTAACGAGGCTGTAGATGCTTTATTGAAAAGAAAGGAGAAAGGGATTATCTGTAAGCTAGATATCGAGAAAGCATATGATCACCTAAAGTGGAATTTCTTACTTGGGGTCATGGAAAAAATGGGTTTTGGGAGGAAATGGTTAAACTGGATTAAATGGTGCATTTCTACAGCGACATTCTCGGTATTGGTGAATGGAACCCCCTCTGGTTTTTTCCGGAGTTCTCGGGGCCTTAGACAGGGGGATCCTCTTTCTCCTTATCTTTTTGTGCTGGGGATGGAGGCTCTTAGTGGCCTTATTGAGAGAGCAGTTCAAGGGGGCTTTCTCTCAGGCTGCTATATAGGGAGAAGAAACGGAGAGGGTATGGTGGTTTCCCATTTGTTGTATGCAGACGACACTCTTATGTTTTGCAGGGCAGATCAAGAGCAACTTGCACACCTAAGTTGGTTGTTGATGTGGTTTGAGTCTATCTCTGGCTTGAGGATAAATTTGAACAAAAGCGAAATTATTTCGCAGGAACATTGCGTATGGATTGGGCTGCATTAACCGGATGCAAGGTCAGACTTTGCCTTCATACTATTTAGGTCTTCCTCTAGGAGCCCCTCATAATTCAGTTACGGTTTGGGATGGCATTGAAGAAAGGTTTAGGAAGAGATTGGCTTTGTGGAAGAGACAATATATTTCTAAAGGTGGGAGGATCACTTGCCCGTAGCACTGGCCGAGCTTACCATATACTTTATGTCTTCTTTTTCGATGCCTAGACGGTTAGATTGCGCCTGAACAAATTCAAAGAGGTTTTCTTGGGGTGGTAAGTAATTTGGAGAAAAAACCTCATTTAGTGAAGTGGCTCTAGATAGCTGCTCCTGCATTGCAAAAATGGAGGTTTAGGTATTAAGAGCCTCATTTTAAACAAGGCTCGTTGTGTAAATGGATGTGGCGTCGCAAATGAGAGAGGGATTCCTCTGAGAAATGTCATTCTATGAAGTTTGGGAGGAAAGAGGGTTGGTGCTCGCCGATTCAAGGATGCTTTGGTCTCTGTGGGTTCTGGAAGGAGATTAGAAAGGAATGGATAATCGTCATCTTGCCGCGCTCTCCGGGAATGGGAGGAGACTTCGCTTTTGGAAGGATGCTTGGAGTGGGGAAGAGGCCCTTTCCTGCTCTTACCCCGCCCTTTTTGCCATGGCTGCTAATAAAGAGGTCTCTGTAGCTGAGGTTTGGGAGCCTTCTTGTGAGGGTGGGGCCTGACTCCCCGCTTTGTTAGACCGCATCGATCGAAGTGGAGGAGATTCAAAATCTTCTCCAGGCTCCACAAGAAAAAAAGAATTCTCCCTAACCAAAATGATTTGATGATTATGAGAGAAGCTTAAAAGAGGTGCTTTTCTATGAAACTTCTATAAAGTTTTGTCTGGGGTCTAATTCGATGGTTTTCCACCACTATTCTGTGAGTAACTGGGTTCCTACCAAGATGAGTTTCTTTGCTTGGGAAGCTTCTTGGGGCAAGGTGTTGACTCTTGATCAAATTAAAAAACGAGGAAGAGCGCTAGCCAATAGATGTTTCCTATGCGGGAAGGACGAAGAGACGATAGACCATTTGTTATTACACTGTCCTGCGGCTAGATTGTTATGGGATCTTCGGTTTCAGAAACCCTCATCTCGTGGTGTGGCACCTGTGTGGGCAAGAGAAGGAAGAAGGCTTGGATGGCTGCGCCCTTAACATTGTTTTGGACTATTTGGCGTGAAAGAAATAACATTGCTTTTGAAAATAGGGAGTTTTCGGCTCAAAGGATGAAGGCCTTATTCCTTTGTAATTATTGGTCTGGCACAAATATGTACTTGACTAATAGGTCTAGTTCTATTATTGATTTTTTGACTTGATTAAAAGCGTAGCTTTATGCGCTGGTTTTTTGCTCTCCCTGCTCCCCCTTGAGAACCTTTTACTTGTGGGCCTTCTTTGGGTCTTCTTTGGTTTTTATAAATTGCTTTTACTCATCAAAAAAAAAAAGAAGGAAAGTGGAGAGGGAAAAGAAGACATTAATGAGATACCTGTGTCTCCTTTGCAGGTTGGCTTGCTTCCAGCGCACTATAACTGCATCTTTGATACCTCTCAAGCGTCTCTGCCATGCTAGAATAGAGAACGAAAAAAGTGATGAACAGTAAGAGTACTGAAAGAGGCATTTGTACCGGAATGACATAACTTTTAATCTGTCTGTAACAGCAACCACAGTTCTCATAAAATTGAACTTGCAGAAAACACCATATTTGTGATATGATGACAATTAATATCATGAAACACATACAATCCTATTGGCAAACTATTCATGTAAGAACTACTAAGATTTTCTTTCACTATAAAGAGATTAAGAGTATGTATGTTTGATAGTATTCTCATTTGAAGATTCTCCATACAGTCCTTTTTCTGCATATCCAAGGTTTTTAACCTCTGAATTTTGTACTGGTATCTTTTATCTATTTTTTCAGATTGATATGCTTTTATGTTGGATGATTCCTCTACATGCAGCACATATAAAATGAGGCCAGGTACTTAAGTCAATGGAATTAATTAATGCCATTTAATATGAGGCTAGTTCCTCAATCAAGTGACAGAACTCTTAAACCTAAAGAAATTCCTTGTGAATGAGAGGAGGTGCGTTTTAACAATTAAGATCTCAGTCTTAGGAATGAGATCTGGTTGTCACCCTACCAACCATGTGAGTCTAGCTTATTCTATTTTATCAGTTGAGTTCCAACACACGATACGCTATTTTAATATAGTCTGATCATCTGCACATTACACAATCACCTGTAATTCCATATGTTAAAGGCATGATATTCATATTAAATCCAAATTCTACAAGTTTGAGCTTTTAGGAAAGTTGGTCGTTTAACACCATACAAGGAAAACTATCACATTGTAAATAGAATACTCAAAACAAACATTAATATTAATCTCTCCTTTCATGCAAGACTCACCAGAAACTCGATGATCCAAGAGAGAAGCTACAATCTCTTCTTAAAAGAAGACACTATTTTTAAACAAGTACAAAGCTGAAAACAGGTTGGAAGGAATTCATGGCCATCAAATGTCTGCTCAAAGACTTGGGGAAGGACCAACTCCATCATCTCCATCATGATCCAAGTGGCAACTATAATTCATTTATATAATAGGGGCTTAGAATATGAATCATTCATCAATGGTGATCAGAACACCTTTATTGCTATATAAGTTTAAGGGAATTATTACCATCTCTACTAAATCATGAGTTTTACTCAGGAGTTCAAAGGCTTCACTCTTGTCAGCTTTTACCATGCAAAAAGGTAGATTGAATGCTATTTTACACCTTGTGAAGAAATGTGGCTGATTGGGAAATTCAACAGTTCCTAATTAAATCATCAGCATTCTTGAAGCTAGAGGCTTAACCATGGACAGAATTCATCAGCATTTTTATCTAGGTGGTAATCAATGGAATCTTCAATTTATGCTAAAACCTCTCAAGGACTAGAAGAAAGATGCATAGTAGTGAACAAGATGGCATGTTCTCTATTAGTTTTGTGTACATTATTGATTTATATACTTACTGTTTAAGCTTTTACAAAACTTGATGACTCAACATACTGTTAAAACTTAAAACTACTGGTAATAAGAAGCCTCAAGCTCGAGTCACTTCTATAAGACATCCCAGGGAAGGTGGTAATCTCTAATGCACTGGAGGGGTTAATGTTTTGGGCCTAGATGCTTTAAATGGACCTGGGTGGTGTTATCCTACATTATGGGCCTACATTCTTCAATTCCTTGAAATCAGTTCTTAGACTCAGTCAACTAATTCACTCTACACAGTAGCATCAAGATCAATATTCCTGATCCTTATCATTCAAAACTTCGATGTTTGACTTTCTTTGATCATGCAAGCATATTAAATGAAACAAATTCTAGAACCCTTGGCAACAATAACAATCAATCCATTACCCCGCATATCAAGAATGGTACCCCAATAGTGAAATCATTTCACATGTAACTAAGAAATCCATGATCCCATATATCAAGAATGGTATCTTGATTGATGCTGAAGACACTTCACATGTGACTAATGATCTTGGTTCTCTCAATCAATTAACACCTATTGAGTGACTAGATAAAAGAGAATAAAATAACAAATCTATATTTTTTTCTAATGTTTGGTATTTGTAATCTTTACCTTTGTATCCAATCACGTAGATGACATGTGATCCAACCATGTAAATATTATCCGCTTTTGCGCCATTAGACCTCATAACTTTGTAAGTCACAGATAAGGTTGCTAAGAGTCAAGTACCGCATAACGCCATAAACTTCCCTAACCCCAACGTGGATGTGATGTAATCTTCCCCTAACCGACCCCATATCCAACTATATAAATATCGGGCCTTACTTAAATCACGGCACCCTCGCGACTTTCAAACGCATCTATAGCGTTAAAAGCAGTTCTCATACTTATATGTACGTTAACTTCCCCTTTAACCGATGTGTGATATAACAATTTTAATATGAAAAATATGAAAGAAATCAAATATAATTCATCCAATAAATAAAATATAACTCATCCAACCATATTTATGCATTTTGAAGTAATTCATCTTTAGATAATCAAGGAAAATGAGTAATTAAGAAGCATATAAAAAACAATTTATTAACTTATAACTTAGTTATTATTTTCTTTCATTTTTCTTTCCTTTCTTTATTTTCTTTCCTCAATTCTTGGAATCAAGCATAGCATTCAGTTCAGTTCCTTTACAAGGCAATGCAATGGAGTTCTTGTAATACACGCCTTGAGGTGTGAACCATGCAAGTAAGCGTTGAGAAAAATATAGATGTTTACATGCCACTAGGCACCTAAAAATTATTGACAACTTGCTCATGAGTCATTTATTATGATTTATATTTGATTAATTATCCCTTGGCTTCTCACCATTCTTGATCCACAAAGATGACACAAGAGAAGCAAATGAGTTTAAAGAATCATATAAAAATAATTCTTATTAACTCTTTTATTTTTTTCCTTTTACTTTCTTTCCTTTCTACTCTGTTTGGAACTATTAGAAAATATTAGAGAAAAAACTAAGAAAAATGATTTTCTATTGTTTGGCTTTTACTACTAAAAATATAAAAGTAAAAATAAAATATAATCAAAAATTCCTCAAAAATTTTTAGTCCTTATATAACATAGATAAACAAATAAAGAGAAGTTCGAATAAAACAAATAAAATTAATTTATTAAGTTTATACTTATTTTTATTTTCTTCCAAATTTTCTTTATTTCTACTTTTCATATTTATTTTCCTCTCTATACTTCCTTGATACTTCCAAGTTCCACATGGAGCCTTCATCTTTTCTCTATTTTCTATTCCTAACATCTTCATCAATTTTCCAAACCAAACATAGCCCTCAAGTTTCTTGAGTTGGTTGAAGATAATTCATGGTTTTTAGCAAGCCATGCCTTAAAGTTGTGTGAACCACGAATATGGCATGCATGTTCCACACCTCAATGAGCATGCCTTGGGAAATATCTCATCCCCAAAGCATAGGTATTTCTATGCTGAGATCTTAAAATATTTTCAACTTGCCTGCAAATAATTTATTAGGGTTCTTATTTAATTGATCATCTTACTTCTTCATTCTTGATCTTTAAAATAAATAAATAAAAAATAATAACTACACACAACATTACAACAATAGCAACAACAGAGAAAATGATAACTTCTTTATTCCTACTAGGCTGAGAATGATCCAGATAAGTCTACACGTTAATCCATTATACAAAAAACTTCCAAAATCATTGAGATCAGCTTGAGACCAGCTGCTAGGATTCTAATTAATCACCAGCTAGGATATCCTTGAACCAGCTCTAGGTGCTTCTAATTAACTTATGGTCAGATAAGGTCGACAAGAAAATATTAACAGTATCAAATTATTGATGGAGTAAATTATATAGTCTTTGCTCTATCCTAGATAATCCAAATGTGTATACAAGTGATTCTACATAAATTAAGCAATAAATGTATGTAAAGAGATATAATTCTCAAGTACAAGACATTGTAAATAGCAAACTATATTTCTCCTCGGATGAATTGATGTCTTAGAGAAGTGCTTAATTAATACTCGGATCAGTTGTCAATTTAGAGCCGCATTTGAACCATGTCCATGATAACAACAGTATTCTAAAGCTAGCCAGGACTGAAATGCTAGAGGCTTCATCATTGGTATTATAATTCAATATACCATTTTAATTAAATTGGAATTAACTATTGTGGAAGATAATTAATTTATTTTTCAGCCACAGAAGCATCAAATAAAGATCCGAGCCTATGAATTATGAAATATCACAAACAACAAAATCAACTTCAAAACACTGGCACTCCCTTTTTGTTCCGAAGAAAATTAAATCAACTTTGTTTGTCATCAAAACCCTAAACTATGTGCGATTGCTTAATATGTCCCAAGCTTCTAACTTAATCTCATAACAAATGCTGATATCCTAATGCGTAACTGATAAGTATTATTAACTATCATGCCTTAAAAATACACAAAGTATGAACACAAAACACGTTGCATAATAGTGGTCTACAAATATATTAAGGATATCATTAATTGTCCCATGCTTGTCTGAAAATGCACCTCTTTTGGACACAAATGCCCTTCATCTTCTCTTGTAAAAGTAACTTTTTCTTCCAAAATCAACATGAAAATAATTCAATATGAAGGAATTTATGTAAAGACCAGATTACTTTTCAAGTTGAATTAATGAAAACATGTTTATTTCATCCCTTTTTAAGAAAATAATTATCATATTAACACCGTGACATATCTAAGAAATCTAATTATCAAGAAGATATGCACTTTTTCAATGGTGTACAGGTAACATGAAACAAGCTAATCCATGTGTTATTTCTAGTATCAAAATTTATTATCCTAATGACCTGCAATAACTCATTAGAAAACTTAACTCTTAGATTCTATAAGTTGTGTTAATATGTATATTGTCTTGAGATAGCAATCAAATCTGAAGAATTTTTTCATAGAAGTATCCAAATAGTAATCAAGATTTATTCTACTAATCTCAAATTATAACTGACATTCATGAGACAGTACATGGATTAAGGATGCAGAATTAAAAGCACAACCTACAAATGTTCATTAATTATTACTCAAAGCAGGAGACTTTAAACATTGCTTATAGTAACTTCTAATTTCCTGAAGAATTTCAATTCAGAAGCAGCAGTATTGTCCCTTACCTCTTTGCAAGATGATATTATAACAGATGAAAGCTTCATTGACGCCTGGGCAGATGCACTTTTTAATTGAAGTAATGCTCGATACAAATTATAACTAAATCATGAAATCGACTATATCACCAAAGGCCTGGCAGAAAGACAATCTAGATATAACTAAACCAATGGGTATTAACAACAAGTGATGGCCATTGAAAGTCGAAAAAACTTGTAACCTAGCTTTTATCATAAAAAAATTGACCCAAATAAATAAAAAGGTAAACAAGAGTTTGTGTTGATCTCAAAATAAAATGAAAACAAATCAGACTGGGCTACAACTGCAGCACTAGTCAGTTATGAACTCAGACTGAGTATTCCATGACTCCGAGGGTACTGTGTACTAATTTGGTAAGCTTTAGAGCAGAAGTTCTAGCTTTTATGTTGGAAACCCAATGCTTTGCATCCATACTTGAAAAAGAAATGGAAAGGATAAGGAACTCTAAATTAAAAAGGTTATAATGATGAGACACAGGAGGATTATGTTCCTAAATGCTCTTCCACCACCCCAGTTGTTTTAATTTCTCTCTTCATTTCTAGAAACATGTGAAGCACCAAGCAAACTGGCATAGCAAATTCTTAGTCCACACGTCAAAGACAATAACCCAGACAAGGAAAAGTGTTATATAAAATATGGAGCTTAATGCAGCATCAAATTGTCAAATGAACTGGAAGCCACTTATGAAGAACCATTATCACCGCTCTGCATATCATCCCCATTTTTTTTTGTTGGATATGTCTGGAAAGACGATCTCAAAAACACAAACCCAAGCTGTCTTTTGGTCTCGGATCTCTAATCATCAGCAGGGAGATCGAACCAAAAATAAAAGATCAGATCAATAGTCCAACCAAGGAGAAAAAAGAATGCCAAAAAATCATAAAGTGTATGTATTCTGAGGAAGGGAGGCCACCTAACCCTCCTCAGAACTGGAAACAAACAATCACATCGATAACCAGGGAAATCTAAGGAGTTATGAGTGGATAACATGTGAGCATCAGCACATCTTCAAACCCGGCGGTGTCCAAATCAAAACACAAGAAGAAAAGAATTAGCATTCTTGATATATATATATATATATAGAGAGAGAGAGAGAGAGAGAAACAGAAACGTGATTAATTAATATAGATATACTGATGAAGAAAGATACCTAGAGCCGCTGCAGAACTCATAGAGCTTGCCACGGTTGCTGAAAATGATGAGCGCAACCTCAGCATCACACAAGACTGAGCTCATACGCCTTCTTCAGCATTCCATTCCTTCTTTTGCAAATGTCACCTGTCGATTTATCTTGTTCTCGATCCTCTTCAGCTCCACCTTCCTCTTCCCATATTGTCTTTTCTTATTCTTCTGCTGCTGCTGCTGCCGTGTTTCTGCGGCTTCTTATTCTTCTCTTCCTTCTAATTATTATTATTATTACCAGGATTATTACGTTAATTATAATTATTTTCAAAACTGAAAATCAGCTCTGAAAAAATATCGACTTTGTGTCCCATTCTTTCTTTCTTCTTTCTCCCTCCTCCGTTAGCTAATCTTTTGGGCTTTAGCTACTATGTATGAGAGGGAGACAGAGATGGGAGAGAGGTAGTTTGTTTTTCTGCAACCAGGGTGCCTGGGGGGGTTTTAACTTATGCTTGCTAGAGGCTAGGAGGCTGGCTGCCTTTGTTGTGGGATCGCTTGGCAGTTTTCACACCACTAAAAACCAACAACAAAAAAATATCCCAAAATCCGAACCTATTTTTTTATTTATTTATGGGGTTGGATTGGATTGTGTTTTATTACCATGTCCATGGGGGTATGGTATGGTATGGCGACCGCTGAATATGATGAGAAACTCTAAAACATCACAAACATCGTGTCGATTTCCCATTGGGATAAGCCAGTTCCAATGCAGTGTCGTGACCATGTTGCCCCTGCAACCACACCCCCCCATCACCATATGTCATTTGATTTGCCCCTCACCCCAGCTCAGAGTCAGAATAAGCCACTCTCTCTCTATGGCCCCCCACCCACAAAATACAAAAGGCTAAAATGTAACGGTGGAGGTGACAACTCTACTGAGGACCGGCTCAGCCCCCAGCCCCTCCTCATTTATTTTTTTGTTTTTCTTTTGTTTCTTAATTATGTGCCTTGGCTTCTTCTTTCAACATTCACCAACCAATCAATGCCCCAACTCTTTTCTCTGCTCAATTCTCTCCCATGGGCAACTACTGTTTTCTAGTGTTCCATGCATCTCTCTCTCTCTCTCTCTCTCTCTCTCTTCTATTATTTAAATCCACTCACATTCTTTTTGAATAAATTTGTTTCTCCTAAAATATAGAAAATGAAAGAAAAAACTGTCAAGAAAAAATATAGCTCCTTTTTTACTCCTTTTTTTAAAAAACAAATTCTTAACATAGAATGACATTCCAACATCTAGTACGTGACATCAAGTATTGCGTTGGAAATGTTTCTCAACTGAACTTCAGTCAAATCCTTGAGTTGATTTGAGATGTTTTATTTTTTATTTTTCACTCTCAGGAAATTGTCAAATTTTGATCAAATGTTTTCTCTTGGATAAATGTATAAATGTAGAAAGAAGGGAGGGGTTGCATGGGGTGGAGGGGCAGCTTTCCTCCAAATGGCTAGATTTTGAATTCCAGTTTCTGGCACTGCACATCTTCAAAAATATTCTATAAAGAAAAAGTACATAGGAGAAATTCCTTACCTTCCGGATGCACCTTGTGGGGGTATTTATACGAACTGAATAATTCTTGTGGTGTACCTTTTCAGGAAGTTCATCCATACTGGAAAACACTACTTGTATCCTTACTGCAGTCTTTAACACTTTCAAGACAAAAACCATATTTTTAAAAATATCATGCTTCATAACTTCTTTTTTTTTCAATTTAAGATAAATTGATCACATTTCATTGTTCTTGTAGAGGTTTAGTAGCAATAATGGAAATTATTTTTAAAACTTTTGGATTGTATATATATAAGAGTACTACAATAGCTACAAAAGTACAAAAAAAATTAATTTTCACATTGGAATTCCCTTGCAGAATTTGTCTTATAAAGAGTATGGATTTGTCAGATGAAGTTTTTAAATATAATTCTTAAACAGTTCGAAAAAGAAATAAATCTTAATTATCTATATAAACAAACTTTTGTCTCAAAGCTTAGACATGAAAGGGAGTTTCCTCATCTCATCTACATGAACGTGGGTTATATGTATATAGGTATAAATTGCCTCAGAACAAATTTTATAAAACAAAATATCTATTTTCAAATTAAAAATATATATTTTATTAAAAGAAAAAACCAATTTTAGAAACATACTCAAGTTTCCAAAATTGTGTTGAGCCACAAAGTAGAAAGGTTGGAATGTGTTGTAAATTGTAAGTGAAAAAAGATGGGAGAAAGCATAGAGACTAATTAAGTAGATGATGCTCCAGTATGGAAGAGAATGACCCTGGAGTTCTGGATGGGGCCACCAGCTGTCGACAGGGAAGGAGAAATTCACTGAAAATGAAGACCAATATGTTACAGTGGGCGGAATACAATTGTACTTAAAAAGCAATTGCTAAATATTTTAAAATTATTCTCCAAATGTCACCATACCATACCACATATATATGGAATGAAATATATATTTATATAAAGATGATGCGTGCCTGTGTGTACGTACGTACGAGTTACGACGTACATACAGAAAACTAACTGGAGGAGATGAACGGAGTTACTTTTTTGGTGATATTGTTGTTGGAAATTTAGGGGTGGAGGGATTTGGCCCTTTGGGAATTTTGGACATAGAAGCAAAAGAAAAGAAAGGGGATGAGATAAAGCAGCCATGATTAAATAGAATAACTAAGGCAGAAAGAGAGAGAGAGAGAGAGAGAGAGAGAGGTGACATAAAAGAGCAAAGCATCCTTCCTGTCTATGAGTGTTTGAGTCTTTGTCAAGATCATGCATGCATCCATCCCGGCCCACATCCTCATTCCTCACTTGTGTCCATTTCCCATTCGCCCCTCATCTTCCTTCTCTCACTTGTGTCAGTTTCTCATTCGCCTATCTCTCTTCACTTATGTCGATTTCTCATTCGACACCTCCCTCCTCCATTTCATCTTCCATCTGATCCTTGTACTTTTTCTTCCTCTATATATATATATATATATATATATATATATATGCTTGCTTGTATGTTTTTTGTATTAATTTATAATGCAAGAAATGAATCTTGAGGTTTCACTATCTAGTACTCAAGCAAACTCTCAATCCATGTTTTAATTTAGACTTCCATCTTGGATCACGTACTTATTGTTTTTGAATCATGCATTAATATTAATTGAACTGTGAACTAATTTTGGATCGCGTATGTCGTTATATGGATCATCTGACTTTCGAGGCATCAATAGTGCAATACAAACCTACAAAAAATGGGGTCTGGCGATGGTGTATCGGTTGCCTCTCCGATGATTAAGTCAGCAAAAGGGTGGAGAAGAAAAAGAAGAAAGTTAACGCAGTTGAAATTGCATACATTTCCCTCGTAGGGAGTCTTTTTGTTTTATACTTGAATTTCTCCTTGATTATAGGAAGATAATCTCATGATTTTGGCAGGGTTCAAAAAATCGGCCAAGTCCGGCATTTACTCACCGACCGTAATCGACTAATTCCACTCGTATTAACTAAGTCAATACCGCTATCGTGCACGACACGGAGAGTGGATCGGCTAAACTCGATAAACCTCGCCGAGTTCATGATGACTTAGTTAACTTGATTAAAATCGGTGAAAATATAGAGCAATACTACAAACAACCCAAAAAGCAAACAAAATATGCAAATTTTCAGAGATTCCTCTGATAAACCAACACAATAAACTTGAATGAGATGATACCCATGATGGAATTTAAAAAAGAAACAATAAAAATCCAAAAAAATGCAAAGATTCAATTGAAAATTTAAGAGATTCGACTAAAAAATAAACGAAGAAGAAGAAATTAAAAAAGTAAAACCTAACTTACTTGAGGGAGAACCGAAGAAGACGAAGTGACGAACAGAATTTTGAACCCTGGTCCTGACTGCCAAGTAGAACTAGAGCCGGAGAAGAAGGGAGAACTAAGGAAGAAGGGAGAACTAAGGAAGAGGAGAAGACCACTCGGCAGATCCTTGGAGTAGGTACGTCTCCTTCCGCTTCTTCTCCCTCCTCTTCTTCTTCTTCTTCCTTTTCTTCCTCCCCTTCTTCCTCTTCATTTTGTCATTAAAACTGCTGCCAGTCTGGAAGGGTTTCTTTTCAACTCCACTTCCAAAAACGACATCATTTGGTCTCGTAGGACATAAACGATGTTGTTCGGGTTTTTTATTTATTTTTTAATACGACTCAAAACGACGTTGTTTAGGGCTCTCTATGACCCAAACGGCGTCGTTTTGGATAAGTGAAAACAAGACCAAAACGACGCCGTTTTGATTAGTGTTTTGAATTTTTTTTTTTAAAAAAGAGTTTATGATGGCTAAAACGACACCGCTTTTTGGCCCCAAAAACCTGTGATATTTCCATCCAAGCCTTCTAACCCCCATTTTTGCTTACATAAATAATGTTAAATATAAAAATTTTGTTTACAAATTTTGCTTACATTAATGACCGATACACGACCGATATTAACGCAACGGGACAGATCTCGAGACCATCCGGAAGCCTACGACCGAGCACCGTAACTCAACTACGGATTTTGCGATAAGATCTCTTTCCTTATCAAGGATTAATTTTTTTCTTATTAAGAATTTATGTTTTTGAGATTTATGAGACGGAGACAAATCCGCGACAAATATCTTGCTCATAATTCCCTCCTAATATATTTATCCATAACAAACTTCTCATGAGGCGTGATGGCCGACCGGGGACTCGGGGATCCCGCACCTGCACAGTGATTCAACCTTCCTCGGTTAGTCTCATGGCTTTAATATGGTAGTCGGCCTTGTGTCAGCCTACGAGGCTGTGCCACGGTGGCCCACGTGGCGCCGGCCCATTTGGAAGAAGGGCCTGTGCCTAAAGGCCATGGTACTCACAGCGTACATATTGTTTCTGAATCAATTCATATTGTTTTCATCTTCAAACCTAATTCAGTGAACTAATTTGGAATTGTTGTTACAATAATAATGCATTAATTTTGGCCCATAATTAAGGTGTAAATCAACTAGAGAATAGGATTCCTTGGACCGAGTGAACTTAAGAAATAACACTTGAACTCGTTAGAATTGGAATGGGATAAGTTTAATCTCATATAAGTTGCATGAAGGAAGGGGCCCAACACAATGAGTCTTACAAAGTGAAACATAAGGGGGCTCGAACCCACGCGCCAGGGTCCAACCCCTAACTCCACCTTACATCCTAAGATCTGTGAAGCACACCGTATCGCTTGACTGCCCATATCACCTCAAACATACCACTCCTTGGGCCTGCTGACGAAAGCTCGAACCACCAGCACCGACTACCACATGGACTACCACGAACTTCAATCCCACGAAGCCCATTATGGGCTCGACTTCCACGAACCCCACTACCATGATGGACCAGGAGCCAATAATGGGGTGACACGTGGCAAACTTCAACAGTATAAATTGCTCTTACTGTATACTTAAAAGATACGTGTAATCTTTCTAACAACTTGAAAGAAATACAAATTCTTTGGGAATTAATTCTTTTCCAAGAATATATTTAAATATTTTAAAGTAAATATGCTTAATTCAATTTTAAAACAAATATATTAGCATTTAGATATTTAAAGTGATTAAGCTTTTTTTTTTGTTAAGATAAACACTTTTAATTACAATGTAATAAATTGTCCCTACAACGACTTGAATCCGAAAACTTTTTCCCTAGGTGTTTGCTTTTTGAAACGTTGAGTACGCTACCACATGAGTTAGGCATGATGGGTAGTTATTAAGGCATTTAATATGTTAAAATATTTTCAAATTATTTAATAATTTAAAATTCATTAACATTATCTAATAAAGAAAAATAAAGTATTATAAATAACTTTGAAATGTCAATTACAAAATAAAAAATCATATTGAAAAAAATAATTAAAAATAGAACCTTTTATAATAAGGTCAACATATATATTTGATTTTGATTCTTTATTATGAAAGTAACATTTGAATGAATTTTTAATTTTGATTTTCTTTTCTTCATATAGTTTGTCCACTCTTACTCTTAGTGATCAAGGTGAAATTTCACCAATAAAAAGGGAAAAATAAAATAAAATATGGAGATTTTTAAGCTAATCTAATTTGAGAATTAATGTTAAAATTACATTTATTATATGTTCTACAATGTTACATATCCTCTTCACAGGCATAGTAGTTACTAGTCAATTAGTCATTTAACATTAAAGGATTATCATTAAGGTATCTAACGCAAATAATTTAATTGATAGTGATGGATGATTGTGACATTAAGGGTGATGATATTGTGTTAATTATATTTATAGGTAAAACTAAAAATTAGCACACTATGCACAAGGGGTGGTTTTGCAATAAAATAAATTTATTTCCATTTTTTAAACAAAGGCCTATTAGCTCAGTTGGTTAGAGCGTCGTGCTAATAACGCGAAGGTCGCAGGTTCGAGACCTGCATGGGCCATTACTTTTTGCATTTGCTGCATTTTATCCTTCTGCAATGAAGTTGATTTTTGGGTCTATTGCATGCCCATATAAAAATCATGACTATTATTTGTTCTTGTTTGTATCGGTTCTTCTTTTTTTTCCCCCTCAAGTTATTATTCTGCAATGATTTTCCATGTGGTGAGTTTTAGTGTTTTCCTCATGGCGTTTTGTTGCAATGACTGGTCGCCTTTACCATTCTATCGTCGTATGGAGTTGATGATTTTTGGGTCTTTTTGGATGCCCATAAGAAAATCATGACTATCTGTTCTGGTTTGTATCGATTCTCTTTTTTATCCTGAAATTATTATTCTGCAATGATTTGCCATGTGGTGAGTTCTAGTGTTTTCCTCATGGTGTTTTCTAGCAATAACAGCTCATGCCTATACCATTCTATCGTTTTCCATAGACGGAAAGCTACAGAGAAATGTAAATAAGAGCGACATCCAATAACCCATAAGAATTGCGGCAGAAAATTGATCAAGAAAAGAAGTAGCAGATAGTTAATAAATGAAGCTGCAGCCATGAGATGAGTTTTGCTCTAAATTACATGATTGTATTACTCGTGGGAGCAACTGAAGAATGGAGTAAGCAGAAAAGTTAAGAGTTGATCTAGTACTCTAATATAGCTAGCCTTTAGGCAAGCGATCTTTCTCATGAATGGTAAGACTTAAAAGAGCAGCTAGCAAGCAGAACATGTGAAGGTGGTCATGAAAAGCTTCCTAATCTGCTTCTTCTCTTAAAATCAGGTTTGCATATCTTTTTGGAGACGTGATGTGTATAGAGAGAGAGAGATCCATTGACATATCTTGATGTTTGAGTTGATGGAATGGATCAGAGAAGCAGTCCACATGCTTTGAAATTTTAAAATACTACTTATGATAATTGGCCCGATGTTGTGAGAAGCTCATATTGTTCTGCAGCCAGCTAGCTAGCTAGCTCAAGTCAAGAGACAATGGTGGTGTCGGGTGTCCTATTAGGGGGAGAGGATGTCAGATGTGATGTATTTTGTGTTAAGTGGTGTGTAGAATATATATATATATATAGATAAAGAATTAATAAGTTATACATATGACATGTCCACATGCTCTAGCTAGCTAGCTAGAATCTGTATAATTCCTCTGGAAAGCCTTTCCCTTTATACAAGACCATCAGCCAATAAAAAGTAACTCTTTTTTTTTTCTTTGTTTTGTTTTCCAAGGGAAGGAAGGGACTGAGATTGTAGAGCACTATGTGTGTAGCTAGTGTTGCCACGTCCATTTTGGGGAGTTTGGTTTGATGGCACTCAAAAAGGAGTGGGAGACAAAGCTGTTTAAAACCAATGACTACTTTTGGAGTAGTTTTCCCCTTTCTATTATTTTTTCTTGTCACTTTTGATCAGTTGAGCATCGCCATCACCATGCCTAAGCTAGCCCATGATTATCAGCCCACGCAAGGAATACGCTAGCTAGCTATTCTAATTATCTTATCTAATCCCATGACTCATGATCTTCTCTAAGAAGTAAGAAAAGAGGGCACAACATATACCCAACACCCCCTCCTTCCCACATTTAAAGTTTGTATGCCCAGAATCAGCCTTAGGTCCTGTAAGCATGGTTGGGAATTGGGATTGGGGGACATTTTTGGGGAGATGTCCCATATTGTCGCATCAAGTGGAGTCATCTGCCCATTTGGGGGGTGGGGACTGGGGAGGCCCTGGTTCTGAACCCAGGCCAGAATCTAAGGCCCTTAAGGGTGAGGAGTTGCATTGCAACTAGTCAAAAATTTACCTTCCAAGCTAGGGCAGCCTTAGGCAGTACAGCTAGCTAGCCTCGATGGAACGGATCAGGCCATCTTCTTCTTCTTATATGGGTTCACAGTTTCCATCTCTGCCAACTCCATTTTTTGTTCAGGGAGGGATCTTGTCTTGTGAGAAAAATTAAGGTCACCCCTTAAGATCTTCAAGTTGACGGGCATGAGATGAGATGGGACAGTTGAAACAAGGATGGCCATGGAAGGTAACTTTTGAAATGCTTGGTGCACATTAAAAGAAAGCAACAAAACAACATATATGCGCAGTACCTATCCAAGTAGGAATTGGCTAGAGCGGATGAAGACGCGGCCGCATTGGTTGGCAATTTTATGCATCCCGACAAGTGTTGGGATAGCCATATAGCCCAATGGCACGGCTTTCTGATCCTAACAGCCTGCCTAACAAGTAACAACCCCCCCAAAATTCATGTGGCCACTATCAAATCCATTCCCGACTCCTTTCCTATAGTGGGCCATTCATGGACCTCTGATTTGGGGCACTTGATTTGTATTACCTGATGAGATCACCTGCTTGAATCAGTACTGCACCCTGTTCGGTTCTAGCTTCCTACTTCTTCCTGGTTCCTTGATGCATTGCATTCACAGCATGCTAATTAATTTAATTAATCCTCCATCACTATGATGCGCAGGTATCCATGCATTGCATTGATGTCAATATAGCTTAATTAGTAGGTCATCGCCTCATGAATAGAGGAAGATTAAGGCCTATTTGGTTCTTGTTTTTTAAAAATATACTTTGAATAGCTTTTGAAAACACAGATAACATAATTTTGGTATTCTCTAAAATCTGTTTTTTTTCTTTAAATTTAGTGATTTTTGTGTATTTTCTATGTTTTCCAAACAGAAAATAAACCTGGAATCAAATGTGTTATCTGTGTTTTTCTTTTTATCCTTATTTTTTAGAACAAAAAGTTGTTTTCAAAAAGAAGAACCCTTATACTTGGACTTGCACACACCCAACTAGACTGCAATTTTTGGCTGCCTCCATGGCCATGGGTTGGCTTGGGCCTCAAAAGAAGGTAAATTATATATGGTACATGGAAATTGAAAATCCAGTGGTACATGCATGCGAATAATTCAATTGATCAAAACACAATTCTAATCTAAGATATTGATGATTTCCAGTCACAATTATCTTTAAGGGGCCTGATCAACAGTGGCTTCACAACCACAAGGCCTGCCTAGCTACTGTGACGATCGAGTGAGTATGGAACAATGAATGCGCTCAAACTCAGTCAGTGGCTGTGAAGCCCACACATGTTACGATTCAATCTTGCTGAAGATGGTGACAGTACTGGAGATGTTAGCTAGCTAGCATCGAAGTCATGTAGAGGGTGATGGAGAGGGAAAGGGAAAGGGACCATCTGATCATTTTTCACACATTACGATGGATGCCAAAAATTGAGTACTCACAAGCAATGACTTTAGTACTACTACGGGACTGTCGCAATCGTCTCCCTCCCCCCTTACATCAAACTTCAAACCTAGATGCGACTTGCACCCCATCTATCTATATATATATATATATATATATATATATATATGCTCACAAGCAAGTAGGCCGGCAATTATATATTTGCTACCATTAATCCACGTGTGTGTCTGTGTGTGTGATCCATCATGCATCATGCATCTGCCATATATGCCTATTGCCTGCACAGGTACCTCACCCTCACCAACATCACCAAATGCTGCTGTACTTCAACCTTTTGATGGCCCATGCATTGCCCAATCCCAATTTCTCCTCAGAAAGAAATTATCTGTTTTACACTTAACAACACATATATCTCTTTCCCTTACCTACTTTAAGCATAAATCAAAAGAAGTACTCCTTAATTATTCCAACACAATTATGTCTTCTATCTTTGGTGGGACTCTACAACATTGATTTTTCTCTACTTCTACACAGATTTTAATCTCAAGCGTGCCCAAAAATACTTTTTTAAAAATAAAAAATGAGACATAATAACAAAGTACGTGATCCATATATAAGATGCAGAAAAGGATCATAGAGACATGTATATATGTATTATGGGGATACATGCAACTGAGGTTGATTGATGCTATATATATATAGTTCAAACATATAGAAATCCTATAATTAAGTCTTAGTTGGCCTCTTTTGAAATTCATTAGATTAGATCCCAAGAGGCCAGATGAGAATTAATGTTTGTTATAGCTGAAGTTAATATGATGAATATATTCATCTGAGGACTTGACAGACATTCAAGCAAGTGGCAGTGGAGGGTAGTAAATTTTACAGAAAAAGCGATGATGGCGGGGGTGTCTTGACTCTTGAGTGTATTGCGCAAGTAAGTCAAAAGATTTGGCAGCTGGCCTGGGACGAGTTAGAGTTTATGGAAGAGTGGAGTTCAAGCTCTGTAAAGGAGCGTGGGATGATGTTCTACCACACACTTATCTAAAAGGAGCAATCAGCAATGACTATGAGAGATCAAGTCAGGAAAAAAAGTTTAAAAAAAAAAAAAAGGCTACTACTACATCTACATAGCAGCATTTACCACTGCTAAGGAAACTTTGAAACTGAAATCCCAGTAAAAAGTAAAAAGGACTAGAAGCCGAGAATCCAAGGAAACACAATGCTACTTGCCCCCCCCAGCCCACCACCACCCACAACACACCAAGCTACTACTATATGGAATGCTTTTCACTTTTCACCATTATGTTTTTTTTTTTATAACAATAAAATTAAGCTTGGGTTTTCCCCCCCCTGCCCCACTCCATTCCTCTGTCTAAGTAAAGCACAATTTCATATGAGTCCATGTGGTTCTCTCTCTCTCTCTCTCTCTAAATTAAATAAAAAATAAAAAATATTTAATATTATACTGTGAAATCGCAATTGATGGTTATAAAGTCACTCTTACCTCCCACTGCTCTCAAATTCAATCATTTCAAACCCCATTCGCTCTATTATCACTATTCACCAAGCAAACTCTTTGTGCATTCCCTTCCCTCGCCCTCCCCTATTCTTCCCATAAATACCTTCTCCACCTTTGGCATATTTTTCTAACAATTCGTTTTCAGAGGCAGCCAGCCCATAGCGCGCACAAACACACACTCCCGCACCGCAGCCATGTCTGTAGCAGCTCTTTCAGAGGCTGATAAAATTTACAAGAAGTCCTTCCATCGAAGGAACGATTCTGGCGAGCTTGACGTTTTTGAAGCTGCAAGGTATTTCTCCGGCGGCAACGAAATTATAGGGTACAATGGTGCAGCTTTTCCTCACAGGATGATGGTGATGAGAGAAGAGAGCAGGCAAGGTTGGAGAGGAGGAAGAATTAGCCTCGATATGCCCATGAGGAACTCACAGCTCCCGGCGCAGTCATCTCATGCTCATGTTCATGCTCATGCTCATGCTCATGCTCATGCTCATGCTCATGCTCATGCTCATACTCATGCTGTGGAAAAACAAATGAAAGAGAAGATCAAATACAAACAACCCAGCTCTCCTGGTGGAAGACTCGCTAGCTTCTTGAATTCTCTTTTCAATCAGACAAACTCGAAGAAGAAGAAATCAAAGTCCACAGCACAGTCGATCAAAGATGAAGAAGAGAGCCCCGGTGGGAGGAGGAAAAGGAGGAGCAGCATTAGCCATTTCCAGAGTTCCAGCACTGCCGACTCCAAGTCATCCGTCTACTCTTCCTCAAGTTCTGGTTTTAGAACTCCTCCTCCTTATGCAGCAAATACCCCCATAAAAACCTACAAGGATTTCAGAAGCTATTCAGATCACAGGCAAGTGGTGTCTCTCCCAAACGGGAATGTAAAAGGTACAGGTACAGGTACAGCCGCCGCCTTGGATGAGAAGAGAATCAAAGAGTTAGCATGGTTAGACGAGAAATTCAGATTCAGTAATGGGTTTTCTGATCAGAAACACAAAAATTTCAGAAACGGGATTTCAGAGAGAGAAAGGAGTTGGGCGGAGGAGTGTCCATTGGAGGAAAAGGAATTGATGAGAAAGTTGGTTGAGAATGAGATAGATGGGGGTGCAGAAAGTGATTCAAGCTCTGATCTGTTTGAGCTGCAGAATTATGAGTTGGGGGGATGCTACTCAAGTGGATTACCCGTATACGAGACCACCCACATGGACACACTACGATCATCAAGAGATCAGGAGCACCCATTTCCAATTCCAATGCCCGTTCCCCTTTACCTCTCTAATCATTCTCTATATTTTTCTCCTCCTCACTCCTCCATTCATCATCACTACTTCTTTCCTCCTATTCATGTTCATTGGATGTTGCGAGAAGGCCAAACAAAATGTTGAGTTCTTGTCAAATAGTTTTTCCTTTTTTTCTTTGTGCCTTTTTTTTCCTTTTTTGTTTACACGCCTTTGAAAGTTGCTCCTTAATTTATTATTTCACTGCATGTACAGTTGGGAATGTTCCAGTTATTTCACTTTTATTTATTTATTTTTCTTTTTTTTACCATCACTTGCTTTTTAGAGGTATATATAGTTTAAGTGGAGTGGTGAAGCATTAGAAGTCCACCACTGGAATATCTTGATGAGAATGTTGCATGACTTACAGTTACAGACTCATTTCCACTCAATTAATTAATGGAGAAATAATAAAGTATAGTGAGTATATATATATATATATATATATATATATATATATATATATATATATATATGCAGATCACCTCATGTGGACTCGTAATTCCATTCATAATTTTGACTTTATTCAAGCAGCAATCATAGATGCTCACATTAATTAATAGTTCACGCCTGCACGTGTGTTTGATCCAACTATAACCAAGCCCATCAATAACATATTTCTGTTTGTAGGGTTCTTCACCTCCTCATATATATATTTGCACTAGTTCATACAGAACTGACTAACTGATAGCTTTGTTTTGGGTGCACGAGAGATTAGCTTAGCTTAGCCATGACCTATGAGAGTGAACAGATTAATTTTTCATTTCTTTTCTTCATTTTCTTTTAAAATTTAAAAAAAAAAAGGTTTAAAGTTAAGGATCTCTGGTGGTACTGTAGACATAATATCTCTTCATTTTGCACTTTTTGATCTTAACCCAAATAATGAGTGGTTGATGATATTACGACAGTCTCATCAAGGGATCAGTATCGAAAGGGGAGGGAATTGAGGAAGGGAAGTCAGGCTTATTCTATTAATATATATATATATATATATATATATATATATATATATATATATATATATATATATATATATATATATATATATCTTGTACTTAGTACACATTAGAGGCCCATTCAAGATCGTATCGAGATAAGGTAAAGCATGGATTAAAGGGAAAGCGGATAGATGTATATATATATAAACAAAGGGATAGAGAAATCTTGTGTGGGATTACGAATTATTAATGAGAGAGAACACATAAATATCCTACATATGCTTTCCATCATTATTGGATTAGGGTTCGTGGAAAGGGTAGGCCTTGGATGTTTTTATATGTCGGCTATTGACCCTTGCTTACTTATTTATGTCGTATAAAGCAATGGTTTAACCCCATTCAAGGATCATAAAAGTGTGATAATTAACAATAGTACTACTCAACAACACTTTGTTTTTTTTTCTTTTTTCTTTTTTTGATAAAAGAGAGAGAGAGAGAAGCTACTATTTAACACAGTTTTTAAACTACTTGATGATATGTGTTTCAACTTGCATGTCCATTTATCGAATCAAAAAATCCGTAGAGCATTTGAAATCAATGTTGATTTAACCTCATAACCCAATAATCACTTCTTTTGAAAAAAAAAAAGAGAAGTGTCTCCTTGTCTAACCAAAGCGGTTTCATATAACCAAGGCCATGAATGATCAAATTTTGAGAAGAAATGCCAAACCCGCCCATTATATATCCCATAGTTTAAGGCTAAACTTTCAGGTCAAAATGATAAAAAAAAATAATAATAGTAACCGATCTGGCAGGTAATTACAAGAAATGATGGTTATACAAGGAGTAAAAGGAGGCCAGCAACGTCGAAAGCAGCTGCAGGGAACAAATTGAGTGGGGAGGGCCCAAAGCGTGTGGGTGTGATCGATCATTCAAAGTTGTGTTTTAATTTGTTCACAAAGTTGGATATGATATGCCCCCCCATATGTTACGCCCTGCGCACTAGACTAGATCAATGGCTGTATTACTTATGCGCACACCAAAAAGAAAAGAAAAGAAAAGAGAAGTCCACAGGAAAAAGAGAAAAAAATAAATCATCCTGGTGTGGTGGGGATGATTTTAACCAATAACCATATCCGATTTCAAAGTCTGAGACCAGCTGGGGGGCTTGAGCTTGAGTTTGTCAAGATATTTCAGGACAAAAAAAGAGGTAGGTAATCAGAAATCAGAAATTCATGAATGGGGTTATATATGTGGTTCAGTTTCAACAGTCGTTCACTTCACTTGGATGATTTTTTATCCTTTCATCCCTGTGGCTCAAATTGTTCTGTAATGGCATGTCCCATCATCATTCATCCATCACCCACTGCAGCTGGGAAAAGGAAAGGAAAGCAAAAACAAACAACAAGAGGGACCGCCGGCACAGAAACCATCAGATCCTCAGCCTGCCTGTTACTTCTGTTTCCCTTGTTTTGTTACTTTTGACATTTGTTTGTACAACTAACTTCATCTATTTTGAATTGAAAACCCACCACTACAACCACCACCACCACCACCACCACCACCACCACCACCATATTCTCTTTTCTTCAATCCCCAACCCTGGGTTTTAATACTATCTTATCCTCATCTCTCCCCAGAGACAAAAACAAGAAACTAAATTCTGTTTGTTTTATCCCCCCCATTCATTAATCATCGCTACCTCTTAACCTTTTTTTTTTTTTTTTCCTACCCCCCCACCCCCATAATTATTGCTTACTCTTCTACTTTATTCAAACCGTGGGGCCAAAAAAAGGGCAAAAGAGGGTGGTAAGTTGTAACTACTTCTCCCTAAATAATCATCACACTAGCTCACTCCTCAATTTTAATTTTATGATATTACTCACAGATCTTCTTCAAATTGTCTTTTGCTTTTTTGCCTAGATCCCGTTTACGAGGGATTGCTTACATCATATTTGTCACACCTCCTACTGCTTTGAGCCACTTTCTTAATAAAATTAACATTTTCACTCAATTTTAATTAATCATTTGAGTTACATAATCATTTAAAATAAATTTTTAACTTATTTTAAAAGTCAATTATAATATTTTATAAATATACTATCGGTCAATTTTTTTTTTGGGATTTTTTAATGGGTGAACGTTCTACCATTTGAGATAAGCATGATAGGCATCGCTCAATCTTATTTAATTTACAATAATTGAATCTTTCAACAATTTACCGGTACTTACTGTTATAGATTCAATAGTAAAAGCTTTGATGGGAAATCTTACCAAGGAACAATCTTTGATTTGGATAGGAAATGGCTCATATTGTTTTGGTGGAATCTTTAGTTATAATTATTGATTTATCTACCATAATTTAATTGATGGCCCATCCATTATAATTTTTTTTGTTTAGATTTGTTTGCAAGGCTATTTGGATGCTTTTGGCACCACAACCACAACTGAACTGCCTCTCTCATAAATTAAACAGGCCAAGTCTTCTCATTTTGATTTGGCCTTGAGTATGAAAGCTGATCTAATTTTACCCATATCTTCCTCCAATAACAATCCAAATCATGCAATCACATTCTCCTTTAAAAATACAATGATTGCAAAACCCAAAATTCCTATCATATAATAATTCAGGACCCGATCGATCTTTTCAACACTGTGTTTGGTTTAAGAAGAAGAAAAAATGACGATGAATTTTTACCATAAAAAATAATTAAACATAGTTTTAAATGAATTAAAAATAAATCGAATTAGTTTTGTAAATAACATGTTCATTTTAAATTTATGATTCATTTCTTTTTTTCCAGTCATTTTTGTTACCAAAATTTTCAAGAATCAAATATAGATATGGAATTCATCAACATGACCAAAGTATATTTTAAAGAATCAAATACAGGCTAGAAAATGATGGATGATGAATAAGTTGAAGAAAACATGAGGCGCTCCCTGATAAAAGAAATTAATACCAGCTTGCTGGGATGGGTCTGGTCTCCTTAATGTTAAAAGAAATATTATATGTATCCACATAGTACTATGGTTTTCATATTTGGTGTTTTTTGAGAAGATAGAAGGTATGGATGTAATGCTGGATAAAGTGAATGTATTGAATTAATATGTTTGAATCCGAATATAAAATATATATGGTGGTTGAGGTGGAGGTGTATATATATATATATATATATATATATGGATATGGTGGAAGGAGCAGATGATGATGATGGTGTTCTAGAAATAGAATTTTGCAACCAAAGCAAGTTGGGCCTCTTGAGGGAAGGAATCCTTATCCTACATGAATTAGAAATGGTGGATCAAAAAGTCGTGGGAATATTCTATATTATTGGTTTGGTCATTGGTGTAAATGACGTACATGAATGTCATAAATATATATATATATATATATATATATATATATATATATATATATATATATATATATATATATATATATAAATAAATAAAATAGGTTTAGTGGCCTAAAAGTTAGTATTTTAAAAATAAAAAATTGATGATTAAATTGAAAAAATGACCGTTTCACGATTTAAAGATCGAATCGGATTAAATTAAGATTAAAAAGGTCACCAATAAACTATTTCGATGACTCAAATTCATCCTATTCAATTTTTAAAACACTACTATTAAAACCAAAAAAATTGTAGTCACAAAAATAGGCTTTGGATAAGGAGACACAATGCTTTCTGATCCATCCCAATTGACAGGCCCAATAACATATCTGCATGTGTAGAATGAAAATAGTTTGTTCCATCAATATTGGGGGGGGAGATAATGGACCTTTGCTTTGCTTCTATATATATTGTATATTATAGGGTTTGTTTGGAAAAAGAAGCCCATTAAAATAGAATAAACTTGGTCGGCCCACCCATGCCATGCCATGCCATGAGTCTTAACTCTTAATTATTAAGCTGGGAAAGTGGTGACCCACACATGACATATGACACATGACACACCCCCCAAGGTTATAGTATGAACATATATATATATATATATATATATATATATATGAAGATTCACAATCACGCCTAGCTTGTAGCCTAGTACCATCAAAATCCCACAAGCTAGATAGCTATATTTTGCGAATAATTAACGTGGAAATAAATGTCTCTATTCTGAATATAACTCACCATCACAAATTAGTCCCAATCAAATCAACGTGTATAAAATAGCTGTAAGCTGTCACTCCCCAGTACTTTTTTTCTCTTCTTTCAAAAAGTTTGCAGGGTTTTAACACCTTGAAAACGACTTAGACGTCTCCACCAAATCTAAATTCTAAACCATAGCTGCTAAAACGTTCATATTCACCGATCAATCTAGGCAGATTAGAAAATTAAAGGGGTGGGTTTTTATTTTTTTAATGCTAGCTTGATTGCTTGCTTTCTTGCATGACTAGGATGACTACGACCCAAGCTCCTCCAATTATGCCAAAAATTTTGAATCTATCCTCCTCCACCAATGGAGATCTCACCCTCCACCAGTCCACCTCCTCCTCCTCGGCTCCTCCTCCTTTCTTTACAAGTGTTGCTGATCCCATGTTGTGAAAGGCTGTGGACGTGGCCCCATAATTAGCACTTGGATACTGAAAAAAATGTGTGGTTGGTTTCCTAGTCATTTTATAGATGGTGACTTCTGCAGGTTTGGGCCTAAGTTGTTGAGTGATGATTTGATATATATATGCTCTGCTACCACCTTAAATATATACATGGAGTTGAACAATCCATGCCCATGAGCTTTGAACCTTATCCCTTGTTCCTTCAATGTATTATGGGCCCAACTTGGCCGCCTGGGTATGGTATTTTGTATTTACTTTATTTACTATATATAAATCCAAAAATATATACATGTATATCCCTGTGTAATTTATATTTTACTGTTGTAGAAAGAATATATGATGATCAGCTGAAACAAGAATATTAAATGCAAGGTGAGAGCCAGGGAGAGGGACATTACCCATGCAACTAGCTAATCATGATTCATGACAGTCAAATATGGAACTACACAGCTCTCCAACAATAATTATGTATCCCTAGCTATCTTAATCCCATCACTCCAATTATTTGGTGTACTCTTTATGTGAAAAAGTATTAAAAAATGATTTGGTCTCTTATTGTGATCAGTCTCAACTTCACCCCTCATGCACCCTAATTTTGGAGGAGAGTACTCCTACTTCTTTCAACTGTCCTTTTTAAAGGAAAAAATATGTTTTCGGGTCTTAATATGAAATATTTAAAAATTTAGGCCTAAAATTTATTAAACCTAACTCAAGTCTTATTTAATTAAAATAATTGATAAAAAAACCCAAATATTTGATAAAGAGTTCATGTAGTGGTAAAAGAAAATTTGTCTCCCTAAAATACCATTTATTTATCTTACCCACAAGCTCTAACCTAATCCAAACATCCATTTCTCCTCTTTCAACCGGATTGACATCCAAAACTCATGTCAAACATCCATATAACCTTGTGGCCTCATGTTTCTCTTTAGTTTAGTAGCACCCTCCTCGACCTGTTTTAAATGTCATTCACTCTCGAAGCTCGACCTCGTTTCTTGGTCCCGGTATAGATTGTTTCGAAAGCCTGTCCAGACCCTATAAACTCACATCAGATGTTGGCTTCTCCTCAAAGCACAACCGGGCATACGAAGAGCGTAGTTGACAGGTTGTTCAACCAGAATTCCCATTCGAGCCACAGAATCTAGATTTTTTTCTTTATCAACAGGTTTCTTTCTCTTTCTCCTTGTGTGTGTTCTTTTGAATCTCTACGGTCTAGGTTCCAACATTGTTTAAGAACAATGATAAAATGGTAATTTGTTCCATATTCAATTTTTTTGAAGCAATGTTTAAGAGCAATGATCTCAAGTTTTTTTTTTATGCAAATGTGGTTGTGTGTCTTCTTTTGAATCTCTATGCTTTAGGTGGGTTATTAGTTTGAAGTCTAGATTTTTGGGTTCTAACATTGTTTAAGAACAATGATACAATCGTTATTTTTTATTATTATTATTATAAGTGAACTACAAGTACCATATGATCAAACATTTGGGTACAAATTTTATGAACGCTAGGTACTACACAAGTTAACTTTAGTTATATCCAGATTGTATCCAAGGTAAATCCATTTGAACTTTAGGTACAATCTACATATAATATAGGTACAAACCAACCAGACTGTAAGTACAACTAATAGTACTTTATTGTTTTTATTGTAAGTACCATATGATTAAACCTTGGGTACAACCATTATAGACTACAGGGTACTACCTGAGTTAACCTTAGGTACAGCGTGGTCACCTAAAACACTCATGTCATACCAGCGTGTCTTACGGTTTAAGCTTCATTTATATTTAAATGAGCATTTTTATAGCTGATGTCGGTTGTGCAATTTGTGTGAGCAGCGGTGGAGCGGGGCGGTTATTGGGAGCATTTTGGGGCAGAGTTGGAAGTGTAAAGTGGCAACGTGTGACGTCGGCCAAAATAGAAATTGACAAAGCGGCTTAGCGTCGCGGCGTCGTACGATTCTGCCTCTCCATCATTAAAAGCAAAAAGGGACCAGAATTGGGGGGATGGAAGATCGTACAAAGGAGAGCATGGAAATCAAGAACAGCAGCAACCTAGATCCTGAAGAAGAGACCTACTTTTGTATTTTCTTTCTTTCTGATAAAAGTACTGATGTTATTTATATTAAATATTTGTGTACTCACATTCAGTATGTTCTAGATTCATATCTAGGGTGTTGTTGAACCCTGTCACGATTGCATGGATTAAAGGTCGTATTTTTATATTCGAGTTGTTTGTGACTGTTAGTATACAACTCTATATCGTGATTTATACGTAGGTGATGTTTGGCGGCGTTGGCATGATTGTCTTGGATATCAGAGATTCGAGAGATGGGGATGCCTAGGGATCACAGAATCGGCGACCCTTGGTCGATTCGGCAAATAGAGATATTAGATCCAGGGGTGGCGTTAAGAATTTAAGAACATTTAAAGCGTTTGGATGCTCGAGTTAAGGGTAGAGATGCACTCGACTCTACTAGCGAGATAGGCGGATACACCTCGAGGAAGGTATCTCGTAAATGCGATCACCCGAGTCATCAATAAGTTATGGAATAAACTAAATGATAATTTCTCTAGGAGTAATCCATCGAAATTAGGCGGGAGACATAGCCCTAGTCTCCTGTCTGATGAATTCATTAGAGCGATTAGTTTAGTTTAAATCAGGGCATATATATTTGTCATTCAAAGAAGCACATCGGATAATATTCAAAGACCAATCCTGCATATTCAACACACTTATCCCTAGTGGATCGATGTAGTGCCTTAGGTACACTATGTTACTTGATACGGTAGCGTGCGAAACTATGTGGCGTGCATATATGCGCCCACACTTTCGGCTTATCAACAACCAAATTGTATCCAGGGTATAAACCGCTAGAACCCTAGGTACAATCTAAATGTAGTGTGGGTACAAACCATATATACCTTAGGTACAACTAATACCACTTGTTTGTTTTTGCACTGTAAGTACCATATGATTAAACCTTGGGTACAACTTTTATGGACTCTGGGTATTAAACAAGTTAACCTTAGGTACAACCAAATTGTATCTGAATTACAACCCATTTGAACCTTAGGTACAATCTACATATAATATGGGTACAAACTAGTAAGACTGGAGGTACAACTAATAGCACTTCATTGTTTTTATTATAAGTAAATTATAAGTGTCATATGATTAAACCTTAGGTACAACCCTTATAAATTCTAAGTACTACACAAGTTAACCTTAGGTACAACCAAATTGTATCCAGGGTACAACCCATTTGAACCTTAGGTACAATCTATATGTAGTGTGGGTACAAACCATGTATATCTTATATACAACTAATACCACTTGTTTGTTTTTGCAATTAGTAAACTATAAGTACCATATGATTAAACCTTGGGTACAACTTTTATGGACTCTAGGTACTACACAAGTTAACCTTAGGTACAACCATATTATATCCGGATTACAACACATTTTTAATCCATAGATGAACTATGGGTACAATTGAGGGTACTTAGAATTAAGGGTTCTGTGGTCGAGCTAACACATTCAAGTGATGCTAATTTTCAGCAACTATTCATTATACATGCAATATCTATCCAAGGATTTGCAATTGGGTGCCGACCAATCATAGCTATTGACTCTTCCCATTTAAGTGGACCATATGGTGGTGCATTATTCTCGGCAACCACATATGATGCTAATGTATGTTCCCACTGGCATGTGGAATTATAAGTCCAGAGACTTATGAAGATTGGTCATGATTTTTAGAAAAGTTAGAGACGATTGTCGGAGAAAAGGAAGTTGTTGAATATCAAGCGGACATTTCTACTCTTTTTCTTATGATGTTCTGAGATCTTCAATTGAAAATCATACCCGATCAAGTAACACAAGAATCCGATTACCATAAACAAAAAATCATTATTTAGTAATGCTTATTATCTTGTGACTATTTTGTACTGAAGTGTTGGCAAATAGGGCTATGTTCTTAACATGATCTTATTGTTGTCATGTTTTATACCAAATCAAGTATCACTTAGTAATGTTAGATTTTTATTAAATATATGCACAATAAGAAGTATCTTATTTGCCGAAGCTATTTAGTTGCTTGACATTTTCATGTGCAAAAGCATTGAAAACTTTGTTCATCATACCTTCGCCATATAGAAAATGAGATTCAATACACAAACCAAAGAACATGTATTCTTATTATCTTCTTAACGCTCTATTTTTTCATATATCATGTATTTTTATGGTTCTTGCATGTGCTAACCATGCTAAATATTATATTCATGTGGTAACAATGCCTAGAAAGTCACGATGTTATCTGATAAAATTCGCAAAGATTATCAAACAATTTACGAGGAAAAACAAGAAATAATTGGATTGGGGTTTGGGATTAGTGAAATTAGGTTGCATAGAATTATTCAATGGACTTTACAGCCCCAGCTGCTGAAGAATTATAAAAGTTGGCTACCATTGATTGCATCTTGCCACAATAAAGTCAGTCATGATCATGCACAGCAACATGTGTAAGCATGGTATTAGAATATGTGTCTTGACATCATCATCCACTTAATCATTAGCTCCACACCCAATAGGACGTATAAATTGAAAGTTGTGGAAACAAACTTGGGAACACTACCAGTTGGAGATGAGTTTTGTAAGTCATTTCTAATTGGCCCAACTAGCATAACAATCCTAGTCCCTATTCTAGCAAGAATCCGGGATCTATAGGATTCCACATTATCTTAAGCGATTCTTGTAGAAAGAAAAATGGGCAAATTTATGCTCCAATATCTAGAAGATAGTATTCATGAGTTCAGAAAACCGTCAGCTTATACTTGGGGATCAAATTGTTTTTCTTTAGCTATTCTACCTCTCCTACACCACCATTCCATTAGTGTTTGTGGAGTTGACACACCCATTATGTGCTTCCTAGACAAATCAGCTAATCAAAGAGCATTTTGCTAACACCCCTTCTCGATCCAGGCCCAATTGGCGAAGTTGAATAGGATCAGGATGCTCATTTAATTCTTTTTGTTTATCGTTTTATTAAATTTTAATTTTTCAAAAATGTCATGATATTGAATCCTCGGCCCGGCCTGAATATATTTGATCCAGACGAACTTGGTTTACTCGAACCATGTTCATTTATCTTATCAAAAGGTTTTATTTCAGTGTTTCATATGAGTTCTCATTGCAGGAAGCATTTTCAAATGGTAGGCCATAGACATTTACTTTTATGCAACACATTTACATAAGGCATATCATGCCTTTACAAAATGATATACAAAACAGTGGTTCAAAGTTTCAACTCTTTTGTTCCTGAATGTCACATGTTCAAAAGAAATGATATGCATATGTGGGGTATATACTTATGCGCCGCAACTTTATCTATGACTACATTCATGATCATGGCCTTCTTTTCATATTTCACTCGATACATTGCATAGTTAAAAAAAAACTACACACTAGCATTTTCATGCTTGAGTAGTTCTATCTGATTCTACATATCTAATACCCAAAGTATTTTATTTATTTATACTTATCATTCTATTTGTTGTTCAATGCATAAACAATACATGTTGTGCATACTTTCATTTAAACACATAAAATTTTCAATGCAACAATTCCTTCACAATTGATTGCGAGTTAGTATCTTTCATAAATGCATTTGGTTTACAATCTCATTTTCCTTTCAAATCCAAGTTTGTTATGTCATCTTGACTATTAATTTATTTTCACGCGGATTAAGCAGTGAATCGTCTTGTGTTAAATTCGGTAATGTGCTTACCCATTTAGCAATTTTGGTTCACCATCATGACAGATGCCAATTGGCACATCCCGCAAAGTGGTCATTTTAAAAATGTCATACATCATCATGACGGATGCCGATTGGTGCATCCCGCCAAGTGGGTCATTAATAATTCGCTTCGATTCGTTATGTCACAATATGACAATATCATTTGCAATTCAAATAAATTCACACAAGCAAATATTTGACAATTCATATCAATTTCTCCATTTCAAAACATTATGCGATTTTAGATTACCATTCAATTGACATATGCATATTCCATACAATCATTTCACTTTTATATAGTAAACTATCAATACACTTGTAGTAAGGATAGAGGTTCAGTGAACAAACTAAATTATCAATCCCTTGTCTCTTTCGATTGCAATCCTAAGTCAGGTTGTCTTCTTCACATTACTAGTCAATTTAAATTCTTCGCTCTTAGTGGTTAAGCGAATGTCGTGCGGCCCGAGCGACAGAGTCACGATGCGTTTTTCTTAGTTTCGTTCTTGTTGTACCCCCATTGGTGTTATTAGGGTCCCAGACAATCGATTGTGCGAATACGAGAGACTTAAAAGTGCATAGCATGCAAAAATAGGGTTGCAAGAAGCATCGAGTCTGGAATTTGCCGCGGACGGTATGGTACCTTGATACCCTGCGATGGAGTGCCGGTGCAGCATCTTCAATCTTAGATACCACTCACGGGTTTTGCCCAGAAAATGGCAGATTTTGCCATTCTCACCCATTTTTCTTCCATAAACCTCCTCCAATTCATCCTATATCAAAAATTCACCATAGAATCCACCCAAAACAACTCCAAAAGTGGTTTAGCACCAATAAAACATTTTCTTAAGTTGAGACTTTTCCCTAAAATCAGAAATCTAAGGAAATGAAGTTAGGGTTTGTTTCTCACGCAGAATCTCTTCAAATCTCACCTTGTGGGTTTGCTTGATCTTAGAGCAAGAAGTAGAAATAAATCCAGCGCAGAAACGTCTTTTTAAATACTAGGCTCTTTCTCCCTTTTCTCCATCTCTTGTCTCCCAACGTGATTTTGAATGAACCTTTGACCACTTTGGTGCTAAATCCCATGTTAACCTAAGGCCATGTTTGGCTCACTCCTTACTTCCATTCCCATTTTTCTCATTTAACTATTCCATTACTTCATTTAACTCACATTAGCATTTTAAGCTTATTCTATTTTTAACCCTTAGGTTCTCATTTTCCTCTTTAAGCCTTGTTTGGCTTTTCTCATTATTTCATTTCTCATTTTGGCACTTCAATTTACTTTCCTTTCTCATTTAATTTTCTTTGGCATTTAAGTCCATTTTCATTAGACCCTTAGGTCCTTATTTTAAAAATTCCAAATCTACCCTTTACACTTAGGTTTATTTAGTTCAATCATTTCTCATTGTAAAATATTTGTTGTATTTGGCTCTTAGCCATATAATCATTTATTCAATATTCATTTAAAAAATCCTGAAAATACCCAAGTTGGCTCAATTTATACTCGGAATATATAATAATTTTTATTATAAAAATTCTAGGGTATTTTTTGGGCATTACACTTTTTGCGTAAAGAAAATATTTTGGAAGATATGGATGTATAGATATAAGAATTGAGCAATGTCATGTTTCTCAAAACATATCTTCAAGACCTTCGTATCCTTCGACCTCTATGTATATGCCTTCGCATCCTTCCACTTCTCCCCATATATCATATTCACCAAAGGTACTTGTGTTACGAGTAATATTTCAATAGTGTTAATCTGTATGTAACTCGGCCGACTAACTCTTATATTGTTTTCTAAGGTATTGAACTCATTTTGGCAAAATCAAACCAACTTATAGCATTAGCAGCATCGCATTGGCGATGTTGGCCAATTCGATGCAGTATGAGCACACGAGCAACGACCCACTATTCGCCAAATGTGCAAGGTGTGCCTCATCCACTCTCACATAGTTTTACTATACATGCGGTTTTCAACACCTACTCACCATTGCATTACGATGGGGATTGTGGAGATATACCTTTCTCTCAAACAAAGGAAGGTGATGAGTCACCAATGTAATATGATGGAGATGTTCAAGACATACCTTTCTACCCGCCTGATGCAATTGATTAGCCACCAATGCAGACAGATGAAGGACACGGGATGGATGTTGATGGAATGGAAAATAACTCATGCGGAAAAGTATATACTACTCTGATATATAAATAAAGATTAGGAAGGATGGTTAAGCCATCTGCAATACTAAAATCGCTCTTTGTTAACAATTGCCAAAAGCAATTTAAAAAACTTACCCGCAAAGAACAATTGGTGGAAAATTATGTTTTTGCAAATGAGATGGATGAGGAGTATGTACAATTTAAATAAATTCTACTTTTATTGTAAAACCTGAGAAAAATCGAATTTTTCTAAAAAATAACTTAAAAGCGATAAATTTCGAGAATAGTACATATTTGAAAACCTAGAAATTTACTACGAATCTTGGATGTGAAACCGGACCTTGGTTGGATTAGATCTTCATGAAATCCTAGTCACCTTTATGGGTCGTCGAATTAAGAGCCAGTCAATTTTCATGTTTTTGGGGTAATGGATGTCGGTGACTCTCAAGAATGGTGTTTTTTAGAAAATCTCGGAAGTTGAGAAATAAACGAGTTAAGTTCGTAGGATGTTGAGCGACGGAGCGAAATCATCGCTTCGGGCGAATCGGACAGGCGAGGGTGGACACGTGGCCTGACGTGGGCCGCACATCAGAGCTTAAGAAGCTTAAGTTGGGACAAAAGGGGAATTAGGGCAAAAAAGAGCCCATTTCCTGGTTTTGATCGTGAGAGAGAGGAGAAGAGAGAAAGAGGAGAGCTAGGGGCTTCCTCCCAGTTTCTACGGAGTTAATTGTAGTCGGTTTTCATCGGACGAACGAAAGTTCATCGCATCGGCAGGAGTGCAGCATAAGGTACTTGAAAGAGGTTACTGTAATATCACAATTATCTGCTAGCACATTTTTATAAACATGATTAGGGTATAATAAAAATAAATATCTTTTTTTCGAATTTAAATGCTAAGTGAGAAAAATAAAATAAGAAAAGCTTGAGATTAATTCGGGAGGTAAGAAATTAGTAACTTACCAATTCGGGACTGGGGTCATAACGTAAAATAAGATTATAGGCTAAATGGAAATAAGAATAGCAGTTTGAAAATAGAGGAGTTGGACCTAATAGCAAAAAACTTAAAGTAATACAAATTTGTATAAGAGGCAAACATGGCCTTATTGAAAACAAAATATCTCATTTTATTACAAAATAGTAGGAGCCAAATCGGTGAGGAGGAGAAAGAGAAAGAAAGAGAAGAAGAAAGAGGAAGAAGAAGAGGGAGAAAAAGAAAGAGAGAGAAAGAGAAGAAGGAAAGAAGGAAGGAGAAAAAGAAAGCGAGTATGGAACTTGTTAGGAACTTTTGTATGGATTTTTGTATGGATTTTGGTATGAATTTTTGTATGAATCTTGTTTAGGGGTAGAATACCTCTTTGTGTAGAATCACTTGTTTGGAATGGTTGTTTGGTTTTGGTTGTGGTCGCCCGATGGAGGAAAATTTTTTATAGAAAATGTTAGGTTTAGGGAAATGTTGTGCATTTTTAAAGCTCGTGTTTTTGTTTTAGCGTATTTTCATCAAAATTGAGTTATTCGCATTTTTAGGTAAACTGAACTTACAAACAAATACCACTTTGAAATAGGTGTATGCAAATTTGGATCACAATTATGCGAGAAAATTCGGTAGTGAAGCTCTGTTTCGGTCGATTCTAGTTCAATTACGATACAGTTTTGGATTTGGAGCATTTTTGTATTTAGGTCATAAGTTGAGAGTTTTATTTGATGGGTGAGTTATTCAGAATTTTTGGGTAAACTAGACTTCTAGGAGAACAAATATTTTGAAATAAGCATATTCAAATTTGGACCCCATTGAACTGAAAATTTGTCAAAGTAAGGGGGCAAAATTAGGTCCACAGAAATACATCTCAAAGCAGTCCGGCAGGCCCCGGAGTAATTATGTTTGTTTAAATCATAACTTGAGTTATCTCTTCATTGATAGATTATTGAATTTTTGTCTAGTAGACATCTGGGAAACTGACTTTCATAAAGAAATTATGATCAAATTATGCCTCTAACATTCCCATAAAATTTTCAAATATAGGACACAATTTGAATTTTGTTCTGGAAGTGTCCAAAGTAGTTTGGAATTTTTAGATCATATCTCCCAAATTAAACGTCCAAATGACATGATGTCTAAACCATAAGAAACTTAAGACATAAGGGTATATTAAGTTATAATATTACTTTCTCTAACAATCCCGTTTACAGGGTCAAAATTGTAGTCAAAAATGGACTTAGGAACTGCCTCAAATTGTTCAGGCAGAATTGGTTATGGAAATTGAAATTGTATAAAGGTTATATAAATGTATTGTTATATGAAAGGTAAAGAGAATACACGTATAATTTTGTTATATGACAAAGTATAGTTAAATGTTTATAAGAGATTATTTGATAATGAATATCTCATAACTATACATGATATCGGTAGTTATTCATGTATATTAGATATCTTTTTCTAATACTGAAAAGATTGTTAAGAAAACATAATAAAATTGATTGCTTTGCTTGTAATGAGGAGTTGGATAGATAGGTATACTATTGATCGGGATGAATCATGTGCATTTCACCAAATTCCTGTTCTTATAGCTAAGCCAATGATTCACGCTCTTTTCATTAAGATGGCTTAATCCTCATATTATATTGTTCTATAGAATATGGCAATGTTGGAACTCAAAAAGGCACTTAAAAGACGTAAAACATACTGGTATGTAAATGACAAAAGGCGTAATGTTAGGCGTTATCGGTATTTAGTGGCTTAAGAGACCCTTCACATTTGCCAGAAAGACTTTTCACGCAGTCAAGACCCCCTTCGCAGCGCCAATGTGAACCAAGAGACCAAAGTTTGGGTACGGTCTCAAGACGCGTTATCCGAGGCAACCTTCGTCGCGGCGTAGCGAGGCAATCTTTCCAAAACTGAACGCGAAGAACTCCTAATTTTCTCAATAATGATGGCCCGTGTCCCAAGGTATAAAATGGAAGTAATTTCGAAGCAGGAGGGGAGGAGGAAGAAAGGGAGACTGAAGAGAAGAAGATAGAGAGAGGGAGATCAACAAAGACGGATTCGGAGAGAGATCGCGAAGACGGCTTTTTCTGTAGTGCTTCCCTCAATTTACTTCATGATTCGAATTCTTCAATCTGTAATGAATAATATGATGAACTAATTCCTTGCTCCAGGGTTTTGTCAACCCTAACCGTAGTTTGATGGAATTGATTTTCGGTTTTGACTTATTTGAATATTAGTATGAGTTCATATGTTTGCTTTAATTCTGCACTTAATCACATGTTATTGTCAGGCCAACTGTGACATGCTAAAGCTAGGAATATGAGATCGAGAGAAGAAGATTTCTAGGGATATGGGTAAAGCAACACTTGAGTAGTTGAAGAATAGAGATTCAGCAAAAGGTAAGTAACTTCCAGGGTTTACACATTTAAGCATTTCAAGTCAGGGGCTGGCGCAAGAGATGCAAATACATCCCACGGCGAGATAGGCAAATATATCTCGAGAGAGAATATTTTGTGGTGAAAGATCAACCCGCTAACATAACTCATATGAAACTTCCAATAAGTCCATAATTGAATTAACATCCATCTGGTGCGACAAGAGACGGAAAAACCCTAGGCATCTCATCATCTATATAATTTAGTAAAACCAATTTCTAGTTGTCATTAATTCAAAAGAATTTAGTCGTGAATTCGCCAAGATTAGAACCAAATATTGTCGGGTTATTAAGCCGATTCAACAAGCTTCTTCTGAGAACGTACACTTGATCGACCACTACACTATGTGAACTCGACGTGCTACTTGCGCCCTACTTCGGGTCTCAAGGTTTCCATCTAATTTACACACTCACTCTCTTCACCACACCATGTGGATACGCTTGTCGCACCATAATTTACATATATCGAGGCCCCGCTTGGGGTCAATGACATAAACCCGCTTCGATCATTACAGCGGGTCTCGTTTGGTCATACAAGACAGATCACCGGCTTCAGATAAATGATAAGAGACTGGTACATACAATTCTTTCCCATATCCACTTCTAAGGTTTATGCAGGCATGAAACATAAAAGCAAATGACAAGAATATGCAAATGACGGAAGGCGATAAATGACATTATATGACATGATACGAGAAGCACAAGATCCCAAGCAAAAAGACAAGTATTGTGACAATAATAAGAAACGAAATGTATATAAACAATGATAAATAAATAAGAAGTATGTATAAGTCTATGATGTGTTTTTATCAAAAAAAAAAAGTATATGATGTGTTAAATGTATATGCATGTGTCTAAAGGGTGATGATCCTTATTAGGGTCAGCCCACAACAGCTATTCCCACTAAGCTATGTTTAGCATGAGTGTTTCATCCAAAGGGAAGGTACGTAAGAGAAACCGTGGACAGACAACCGCACGCGAATCAAAGTCAACACATCATCAGCACTCCACCGAAAAACCATTTGGTCTAATGTATATGTATTGCTTTGTAATCTATGTAAATATTGTAAATGTTGAACACTTCCATATATGGAGCTTATATATATTTTGTAATCCGCTACTACATAATATATTACAAGTCAAATGTTTAATATTATATGAATAAACAAGCTTAAAGTTTATAAGTTTATAGTAAATCAGAAAAAACGACACTCCCTCACACACCATGTGCCAAGTCAGGGTAACACAATTTACAGATCAAAGGAGATTTTGGGAAATTGAAGTTGTTGGGTTTAGGAGGTTTCCTACCCATGTATCTCGCTCCTGAAGGTAAGGGATTCTTCCTACCTTGACTTACTTTCCATCTTTAGGCAGGGAAAAGAGGGTTTTTCGTTAAGGGCCTGTTTGGCGAAGATAAACAACATTTTCGGGTTCTGGACAATGTTTCTTCGCCTAGGCGAACTAATTGTAGCCTGATATGTTATAAGCCTTGGCAGCCTTCCAAAACATTAGCTTCATTCCATCCCCTCTGAAAGACTTGTGCCAATTAGCAAAAATGTGTCGCTCACAATGTCTATGTATAGAATGGAGAAGGATATTTGCCACAACATTAATAATTTCCTAATGCTCATCAGATATTAATGCAACCCCATTGCCTTCATCCAATTCCAAACACTTCTACAACTCAATGAAAAAATATTCTCATGAATCATTATTTTCACCCTCCACAACTGCTCATGCTATGGGGTACATCTAATCATTACCATCTCTCTCCACATCAACCAACAGCTATCCATCAAGGAAAGTCTTCAAAAAACATGCATAAACACATATTGCCTCCTCTAACTCAACCACTTATTTTTAGTCCATCAAAACAAGAAAAACAACTCTTTGGAAACTGTGGAAAGGTTTTCTACGTAGACATGGATTAGTCACCACAACACATAAGTGTCTAGGCTTGAACCTAAGGGGATTCCAAATAATTTTACAAGCTTGTTATAATGTTTCATAAACCTACACATTTTATATGCATAATATTTTACCTTAAAAGTAAGCGTCTTCTTAATAATCACCCTATATGCCCTTCTAACAGTTTCAATAATTTCATTTGCATGCCAATGGGGTCTTTCCTTAAAAACTTCAAGAAACCGCTCAACAAGCCATGTTGACTTCATTTGTTATTTGGCATCCATATTTCTGTTACAATTGTGCTCACCATTCATTGACTTCACAATAAAACAAGTTGTCCTTGAGTTCCAAGATGAGTACAATCTAAAATGGTAGTTTGTCATACACTTCACCCCAAGTCTTTGTTGTCTATTTTTATTGCTTACAACAAAGCTCAAATTCACCCTGGAAGAGAAGGTAAACTTAGCAATTGCCTTCTTAAATGCATCTCTATTTGGAAATCTCAAACCTACTTTCCACTTAAATGTTGAAAAGTCTGTGTTCTTATTCACAACCAATCCCCTACTCCTTCTTCTCCTCCCACTTATGTCTTCTTCTTCACTATCGCATGGAGTGTGAATTTCATCATCACTCTCTTCATAATCACTTACACACTAAGTTCTAGTAGTTGTTGATCCCACATGCTCAGATCTAGAAGTGTTAGGTTTATTCTAAGGCCCTAATCTACCCTCAGCTACCTCTTTTTGTAGTTGTTGTGCTAACTCATTCAATTTGGTATTGTACCCCCTCACTTTGTCTCTTGTTGTCCTATACTACTCATCACTAGAATTAGCTTCATCAACCTCTAATGTGTAGTCAAACCTTGAGCATTAACCTCCTTCTCAAGATCTAAAAAAACTACATCATCTTCTACCACCAAATCCTCCAAATCAACATCACTCTCAACATTCTCTTCATATTCAACAACAGGCTGATAAATTGGATCACTATCATCCTCTGAAGAGACCTTACCAACTAGATCATCCCACCTCAAAGGACTTTCTAGTATATAGTCATAATAATCTAAAGGCTGGTTGTCATTTTGGCTTTCAGGTTGGTTTGGTTTATTAAGAGTTGGATGAGATCTGCTCTTAGGTGCATTGGTTTTCAGGATTTAGTTAGTTTTCAATGGAGCTGGAATGGGATTCATGGATTTTCTCTACGGTTCGAGGTTCCTGTACAGATTCTATATGGGGAAGGGCTTCAAGGACACCAAGTGGGAGGAGTTGTGGAAGGTTGGTGCCAGTGGACAAACAAGTGGTAACCTAAAGTCTTTCTTGTATTTGGCCTTTGCTTTGTTGGGTTGGCTTTAGGTGGTGGCCTCCTAGGTGTCAATTTCCTCCTAAGTTGTTGGACCTTCTTTTTGGAAGTTTCTTGCCTTGATGCACCATCTACAGGGATGTTAGCATCAATCATGGGCACAATTTTAGGTTCATCAATGAACCCATTTGCTACAACAATATCAATCATTTCCATGACCTCCTTATCATTATAAACCCTCCTTAACCCCTTATCTAGACTTTTACCTGGAATCAAGTAATATATCTCATCCATTTTCATATATGGCCAACACTTTTTGGAAAATTCTTCATACCAGAACCAACATCATCATTAGGATCAACATCAAAGGTCCTCCCTTGACCTCCCAAATACTGAAACTCATTTAAATTCTTTTTAAACAATCCACCATGCCAAAATCGTAATGTAACATCCTCCAATCTTTCTTAAAGAATAACCTAATTGAACAAAAAAAACCTATTAACGTCATCCTAACTACTATAAATCCCAACTATTAACAATACATCACTACTTAAATTCAAAATAGAGCAGCATACAAACACAACCTAACAATTATTCCTTCACAATTATTAACTATTAACAATACATCACTACTTAAATTCAAAATAGAGCATCATTCAAACACAATCTAACTAATGTTCAATCACAACTATTAACAATAAATTACTACTTAAATTCAAAATAGAGTAGCATTCATACACAACCTAACTATTGTTCAATCACAACGGTTAACAATAAATTACTACTTAAATTAAAAAATGAGCAGCATTCACTCACAACATAACTATTGTTTAATCACAACTATTAAAAATAAATCACTACTACCAACAATAAATCACTGATTAAATTCATAAGTGAGCAGTATTCAAACACAACCTAACTATTGTAAATCACTACTATTAACAAGAAAATCACTGCTTAAATTCATAAATGAGAAGCATTCAAACACTTCCTAACTACTATAAATCAACAAAAAAGGAAAATTACTATACATTTCTCAACATTCGAATTATTCACAAATTCATAACTTAATCAATCTCCAACACAACATTCAAATTACTGAAATTTTACAACTTAATGTATATAAAAAACTATAAACAACAACCAATTGAATGTAAAAATTGCAATTTTTCAAAATTACAGTAGTTTACCTTGTCTGCAATGACATTTTCCACTTTGAAATGGCTACATAAAATCTCCCCTTAATGACACCACGATGGCATCAAAGAGAGATTAAGACAACTACTATAGATCGGGATTCCAACCAAACAAACGCTTGGGTACGCAGGTAAGGTAAAGAAGAAGATTAAAGTTTATGAAAGAAGAGACAAAAGATACAAAGAAGGTGAAAGAATAAAAGAAGATCATAAGGTAGGTGGCGTAAGGGGAGAAGAGAGACGACAAATATAGAGAGGATAGAAGAAGAAAATATTAGGAGGTGGGTGAGGGAAGATGAGAGACATGAGATAAAAAGGAGGTGTAAGAAGAAAAGAAGATCAGATGGTGGGTGGGGTGAGGGAAGAAGAAAGACGACAAATACAGAGGGAATGGAAGAAGAAAATGAGATCAAGTTGTGGGTAGACGACAAATACAAAGAGGATCAAAAAAGAAAATCTCAAAAGGTAGGGTGGGGAAGAAGTGAGATGAAAGATACAAGTCGAGATGATCATAAGAAGATCAAGAAAGAAGAGAGACAAATGAGAGCTATAGAGGGGGTGGGAGTAGAACTTCAATAGGCGAAACGAGGGAAGAAGAAGAGTCATGGGATGGTTGTTAGTGCATTACATGGGTTTTTGGAGGGAAGAGTGACACTTTTTTTACTCCTTTAGCTAGTCATCAGTCGATCGAGATCAAAATAAGAAGGGACCTCCCAAAGTTAGGATTATTCCTTGTTAATCAAAATGTGGAACTAATTAAAAAATATAGGTGAAATGTGGGATTATTCATGCTAATTTTTCCTTAATTTTAAGAAAATTTTGAACTTTAGAAGAAAAAAAACACTATAGAATATATGCTTATTATAACATAAAGCTATGGACTCTATCAAAAGCTATGGACTATTATTAGGTGAAATTGGTAGCATAGTATATAGATGGGCAATCAAAGGTTGAGTTAGTTCCAATCTCAACATGCCATAACCGTAATTAATGGAGACCCAACCCGAGCAAGCTAATCAAGGAAAGATTATCCAAAAGGTTGAAGTTGAACTAAATACAACGAATGAATATCCAAAAGTTAAAAACTGAAGAAATTGTGGTTAAAAACAAAGGAAGCTGATTCTAAATTAGGGTATAAGTTGGAAGCATGTGCACATGTAATCCATGTAGAATTATATTATGGCACTAATCATTGTTTCTTTCACGTGGGAAAGAATAACTTCACAAACAAGTCAAAAATAATTCATGTACTTCTGCCCTCTCATCAAATGCTATCATTTTAGTATCTATCAAGTATCAACCCTACAACATCAATCAGCTGATATGAGGGTCTGTCAGTAATTCAGTTTTTATTACTATTATTATTATTTTCATCTGTTCAATTTATTTTATATTTTAATATCATTACTCACTCACTGTTTTGCATTTTATTCTCACTTTATTTGTCTCTTCTACTAATTCCTAACTATTAATTGCTGTAACAGGCACCCCTCTCCTTTTTCTTTAACAACCCAAATTTATCATGCATTTTGCATAATTTATATTTGAAATTTGATAAGCCTAATTGATAAATTATAAAATGAAATTCTAAAGATATATATATATATATAGCAGAAAGAGTATATATATATATATATATATATATATATATATATATATATATATGGTTCATAAATCATCAATAAAAAAATAAGACATAAGTAATATTTTAAAAATCAGACTAAAAAAACTAATGATTTATAGTTAAGGATCGAATTAATGATCGAATGGGATTAAAAAAGTCTCAATCAAAAACCGGACAATCGAATTCAATCCAATTTTTAAAACACTTTAAAGTACTCAACCCTCAAAGGAGAAGAAAGGAAGCGACCACAACATGGAGTGCTAAAAGTGCTCCTTTTGGGAGGCGGGGAGTGTAAGCCCATAAAGACGCTAATTGAAAGCTCTCAGATAAAGGGCCAATAAAATTAATACCAATACGCGAACACGACACGAACTCAATACGATTTTTATGGATTTTGGCTGGAAGATAATTACGCTATTACACTGTCGAATCTGCCTGAACACGTTTAATAAATTAGCCATATTCAAGTGCTGGCTACTGCCTAATACAATTTAATCCGAATTGTCCCGTTTGATTATTATATTAATTAATTAATCAATTTAATAAGTTATTTGTGTTAAATATGGATCATTGATTATAACTTCTATTAATTTAAATAATAAAATTAATAAACATGTTAAATTTAATATATTATTTGTGTTAAATATGCATGAATGATTAATTATAATTCTTATTATTTTAAATAATCAACTAACGAACATATTCATACGACCACCTAACACGAATAATAAATCTGGGTCGTATCGTGCTGTGGTATCATCGACACATTTATTATCCACGCATGTCGCTAAATATCACACGATTCGTACATTGACACGATACGAACATAACCCCATTAACATGAATTGCCACCCCTACTTATGGATGAAAGTTGAAAGCAGGCGGAGAGAGTCATGGACAAACTAAACTGGGTGAGGTCTTTGGAGGAGGCAGAGGTAGTAATGTTAATATGGATGTTGAATAATAATAATAATAAGAATGGGAGTGGGGGGTGGTTTTGGTAGTAGGTATGATGTGCCATAGGCCCATATGGGCATTTTAAAAGAGAGAGAATAAAGGAGATTGTTGATATATATTACAATTTTAGGATGAGGGCCATGGCTGAATACTTCAAAAACACCTCCAAAAGCCAAAAGGAAAGAAGAAGAAAAGTGAGTGGTGGGTGCAGGGAGGAGGAGATGACTACTCCCCAGCCCCATGTTTGGCTTTCCCTTTCTGACTGCAACACGTGGGTGCTCTCCACACATACATTTGGCAATCAACCCACCCTCCCTTGTCATTCTCCATTAACTACTCAGTGCCTTTCTACAGCGACCTTATCCCATTCTCTTTCTCATCTCCCTTTCCCTTCCTTTGCTTTCTTCTCTCTTTATGTCTTCCAGAAACACAAGAAACAATTGAGGGTGAGGGTGAGGGTGAGGCCAGCCAGGGCAAGATATACCTTGTTTTAATATTATTTCATCGAAAACCCCAATCTCCTTTAAACTTTAAACTTACTCTTTTATAATAATATTTCGTATCATTTGTTGTCATGTCTATGTCATTCATCCATCTTATTTTTCTTGTTTTTTGCAAACAAAAAAAAGGGAAAAGACTCTACTTGGTCCCACAGCACTGTGATTAATTAAAGTTCTCGGAATTAAAGTAAATAATAAGAGGACTTTGAGTCCTAATTAGTGTTCTTCTGATGCGGTTGTAATTCCCCTTTTCCTCCTGTCCCTTGATCATATATTGCTTTGGATTTGGATTTGGATTTGGATTTGTCAATCTCTCAAAAATCTTCTCTTTGATTCCTGCTTAAAAATGGGCAATCTTAAGATTGATTGAGTTTGGATATGACTCCAAGTCAATCTAAACCTCATCTTAGAGAGTATATATCTATGTAAATATATAAAATAAAATAAAAAAAACTCTTGTAAATTATAACACACTTACAGGGACTTACACCAGATGGATCATCTAAAGTTGATCAAAGTGATTATCTTAATCTTCAAAAGATGAGCAGTTTAGATTAATGTTGGAGGTACAAATTAAGGAATATGATTTTGCTAATGGCATGGAGAAAGGCAGGAGGATAAGAGGGATGAGTAATAAACAGAAAAAGAAGTGTCCAATAATGGAAATTCAAGCACCCACAAAACGCTACAAAAGACCTGTGGACATGCCTTTCCAAGGAAGGTAGAGGAGGCCATGTTGACTAACAGTGTATCTGCTTCCACAGCACCACAATCTTCTTAAACAAAAAAGAAAACAGAAGCCACCCTTTCTCTCTGGTATGTACACACTACACAACCCCTTTCATTCCCATCCTCTGTTTGGTTGCTCAGAAAATGGAATATACTTTTTAACACTGGAACGTTTACTATCCTATGCTTCCTGGGTTTTCTTGGGTTCTTCCAAAGGTTTTAAAACTCGCCTCAATTTTGCCACCTACGTCTCTTAATGCTCAGTCAAAGGCTGGAGGGTCCTTGTTTTTTGTGGTTGCTTTGGCTCCGAATGGTGCAAATTCTTGGATTTTCAACGTTGACCTGTTCTGCTCCTCTTGGTTGACATTTTCTGAGCAACCAAACAGAATGTGTTACATGTTACATTAATGTTTTCTCTGCCGATTTTTGAGATGGCTGCTCTTCTGTTTGTTTTTCTTTTCTTTTTTTTTTTTTTTTTGGTATGTTTTGTTTAGTATGACTCTTTTTGTTGGGGTTGAAGCTTTCGAGGGTAGAAAAAAAAAAGTGATATGAGTAATCTGATTGCTATTATGTTCAGTTTCAAAGGACTTCTAGTGTTTTTCTATTTATGTAGTTATTTGGGTATTCGATATGGTAATCTAGTTCTCTATTTGGTAGCCAAGAAAGAAAGGTAAAAAGCAAAAAGTTTTGAAGTTAAATAACTGTACAAGGCTTGATTGTGTTGATGATTTGGTTATCAGTATTCAAGTTTCCTTTCCTTTTCCCCTGGTTTCTCAGCATCCAAACAGAATTCTGTCTTCCTTTCTTTTTTTTTCTTTTTTCTTTTTTCTTTTTTCTTTTTTGGGGGGTTGGGGTTGTTGACTTCATGTTCGTCGTCAACTGAGATGATATATATTCCGATTTTATGGTATTAGGACTCACTCTCCTAAAGGGTTTTAAACTGGCTGGCAAAAACCCTTAAAATTTTGTGTTAATATTACCGTATTTTTCAGACGGATTTAGCTTTGGATAGAAGAGCAGATAGGGAGATAAAGTTTGTCTTCTCTCCCTTTTTGGGGGCTTTTAGATTGAAGTATGCGTCTATGTGATAACATGAAAGAGATCATTTCTTTTTCTTTTTTTCTTTTTTTCTTTTGAATTGTTTTAGGATGCTGTTCCAGTGATGGAGTCTTGGAGCCATGCCTTGGAAAAGAAGATGCTTCTTCATTCTGAAGAAATGGATTTAACAACTGATGCTGTTGGGAGAAGTAGAAAGTTGCAAACAGGATGGGACATGAAATCCCCTTTTTATTTTGAAAACGACGGGCTTGTCTTGGATAGAGAAGCAGTCGAGAGCATGGAATTCATGGGATTGGATTCCTCTGATTCGGTGAGAAAACCAAATGTGGGGTTTTTAAGTGGTGAGATTGCTAGAAATTCTAGTAAAAGAATAGTTTCTCCTACTAATATGGTTACTTCGAATCCATTTTTCGGGGGAGAGGAGTCGAGTTCGAGGCTTTCGAGTTCTTTCATGGAGTCAAACAGTCAGGATTCCTCAATAATAGATTTGAAACTGGGGAGGTTGGCTGATCGTATAGATACCAAGGATTACAGATTTTCAGAGGAAGGATCAGTTCTATCTTCACTAGGCTCATCCATGTCGGCGAAGAGGGCCCGCACGACAAGCTTGTGTTCTCAAACTCCTCTTTGCCAAGTTCATGGTTGTAACATGGATCTGAGCTCCTCAAAGGACTATCATAAGAGGCATAAAGTTTGCGATGTTCATTCAAAAACTCCCAAAGTTATTGTTAATGGCATTGAGCAGAGGTTTTGTCAGCAATGTAGCAGGTTGGTCTTTTGTCTTTTCTTCTGTAGCTTTCACATTCATTTTCTTGCCCTTGAAATTGCAGTACTTCTGTTGTGCATGAATTTATCATATTTTGTCACAATCTCATTTTGATTCCTTCTTGCAAGATTTATGATGAATTCTGTCTTCATGAGCAATAAATGTGTTAGAAATCAAGCATACAGGTATCCAAAGCCTCTATTATAGGTTTAGATGTCATTTTTCGAACTTTTACGAACTATAAAGTTTTCAGGTTTGCTATGCATACAGGTAAGATTTACAGTTGGCTTCTAAACTTTTTCCCTTGATGACTAGTAATTTCACCTCTAGGTTTATCGTTAATCCGGTTGATGTAATTTGTCAGTTAATTAAATTTCTTCTTAGTATCAGTACATGATCAGTTGTAATTTTGGTTACCAGGTTTCATTTGCTGGCTGAATTTGATGATGGTAAGCGGAGTTGCCGTAAACGGCTTGCAGGTCACAATGAGCGTAGGAGAAAGCCTCAATTAGATGCTCACTCTGGTAAACCACAGAAACTGCTTCAGTCACATCAAGGTATTAATTACTCAACCTATCTAATATGGTTCAGCAATTCAAAGTTTCCTTCTGAGACTGTATCGATATAAACTTCTACGACCCTAATTTAGTCACTCTTCTCTACTTAATTACTTGAGTTCGGTCAGGAAAGAAGGTTATGTAAATTGACTGGAATTATGGTTAAGCCTTTGCTGTATTTGGTTAGATTCTTGCTAAAGGTACCTATTAGAGATTGAATCTCCTACTTCCTCTTGTAAATTATGGTTTTCCCTTTTGGCTCATGTCATTTGCCATATGTCAGAATTAAAATTCCAAAGGCAGAACCTTGCTTGTTTACCGAGAAAACTTCCTTAGACTTCAAACCTGATCATGAGAAGTATAATTGAAAGAATAAACATATTGGTTGATTTTGGAAGACCAAAAGATATTGCGAAGATCGATTGTGTAGCTTCTATACTTTATGTGTTATAGTTTTTTGCATAGGACTGCTATTATTTAATTGATCTTGGTGCTTAAAACATGATAGTGAAAACCAATTGACAGGAAGAAAAAAAAAAGTGTGGTTGATTCTGAAAGAAAACTGATAAATAAATTGTGTAATTGTACACTTTGTTTATTGTTTTGAAATATCTTGAAAGATGAATGGTTCCACTGATGGAGTTTGTTCTTAAAAGCTAGATTATATTTCCTTTCTTTAATATCATTATAGTTTTGAAAGATATTCCAAAGTTATGAGCCCTTTGGCCAGGTGAATTTTCATAATTGTTTGTTAGGGGGAAATTTTCCATCTTAGGAATACTTTCCACTTCCTTATTAAAGTAAAGGGAACGGCCATGTCACCGCCCATATCTAATGATTTTCTGTAGGGATACTTGTAAGATATTACAAAATTCAGCAATCAACGCCCCCTCCACCATGCATTAAGTAATCAATTTGGGATCCATTTCATGGTTTCCTTGAACATTTTATAAGTTTTCTGGTCCTAGGGTGTCATAATAGACTGATAGAAATGATTGCAAAGGCATCAATGAAAGAAAAAGTGTCTGATTTGCAAGTGAGGGAAGGGGCTGTCTGCTTGTGACTAAAATAGAGAAAAGGGGGAAATTTTGTAGCAATGTTGTAGAAAATTTCTTTAAGGAAACTGAAATTTTCGTCTCAACATAAGTTAGACTTCGAAACTTCAGCAAAATGCATTAGTACATAATTTTCCAAGTCCTAGATGTGTTCCTGTGTTTTTTCTTGCTTCATTTTCCTTTTGTTAACAAACCTAGGAAAATAAAGGGACCTCCATCTCTAATATTCCCTTTTTCTTTCCCCTTGTATATATGTAATGAATCAAATGAAGGCGTTCGAAGATAGATTGGGAATTAATTGAAGTTGCTTTGGGATACTCCCTTTTCTTTTATTAGTCGGTTGTGTGAGTAAATCTTTAAAAGCTTACGTTCAATACTCTATCGTCCATTATCTTTTTATACCTCTTAAATTTCATTTTAAGATTAGAAATCTCTCCATTTTCTTGAACATTTTTCATGTTTGACAGGTACCATGATTCTGGGGGCTTCCTTTGCAAAGAGACCACCCTTTGTTTTCCCAGACATACTTCCTGGCAGTGTTTATTGTCCTGATGGATATGGACAAGCTAATCAATCCAGGGGGATCAAATTAGAAAAGGAGCCAATTTACAGTCCTCAATTAGTGATACCTATAAGTGGGCAATTGCCTCCAGCATCCGTTCTCCATCTTTATGGCACCGAGAAACAATGTTCTCCTGGGTTTCTATCATCAGGAACTGAGGATTGCACTGGCTTTTTCTCATCATCAACAGTTCAAGAACTAACTGGAGTCTCAAAATCCAATTGTGCTCTCTCTCTTCTGTCAGCTCAATCCCAAGAGCTCTCCAACCATTTGATGGGAACTCCAAGGGGTAACCCGCAAACAATCCAAGGTTGTCATGCTCATTACAGTGCAGTTCAAAATTCTGACAAGCCAACTGGGATAAGTCCTTTGGAAAAATTTGCATCAAATGGTTCATATTCATCAAGGATGAACTCGGTGCAAGTTGCCCAGATGGGGCCTGTAATGCTTCCTGATGGTGGTAATGCTGTTAGCTTTGGTCTCCACTCAAACCGGAATTTTCAGGGATCTGATTTTCTGAATGCTAAGTATTCTCACGCTTCTGAACACGAACCTACTGTTGATTTACTCCAATTGTCATCACATCTTAAAAGAGTAGAGTGGCAGAGGAATTCTATGAATGTGAAGCAAGAAAATGATGGTTTTCACTGTTTTCCTACTACCTAAGGCTTATTGAAGCACTTAGGTAGATAAACATGTCCATTTGAACATTCTGTTGTTTATTTTTCCTGTGCTGAAAAGTTTGAAACTGTATTTATATTTCTTTTTCATGCTTGACGGGAATGCTTTTCCATCTAAAATATTCATACCCCTGTGCTGCTGATGCATGAAATCAGAACAGAGGAGAATGAGAGATAAAATTTCAATAGAATTGTATAGCAGAAGAAAGGAGCACTAGTGTGGTTGAGTTGAATTATTTTGAGAATGTGAAGAGTTCCTCTTAACTATGAGAATCCATTGGTTTAGAGCAGGATTAATTCCCCTTAATTATGTACGTAGATATGTATTTATAGTGGATTCTCTTAACAATAAATATGCAGACACCTTGGATGGTGTTAACTAACTAGATTGATGCCCTGAGTAAAGGGTGGTATGCCTTAACCAACAGTGTATAACTGTTTAATTGTTTGGACTTGGCATTAATGTCAAGGCTTGTTTGTTTCATTCCATATGTTATTGTTAACAGAATATAATTTTAACATATTAGAATTGAAGGCTTTGTTCGTGTAATCACTTTCCTTAAGGAAATTATGCCTCCACTATGTTGCTGCTAGGTTTATAGCAAATTTCTCTAGGATTAACAAAACTAGACATAAATTTAGATAGTAAACTCTAAAATTCTCCAAAAAACAGATAAACGGTTTTAATTATATTAAAATTGAAGGATCTGTAAAGGTATTTGTAATACCTTTGAGATGCAAAGGGGAAAGACACAACTCTTGGGTCAAAGAGATGTGAATAAGAGATGCAACTCATGGCCCAAAGAGATGTAAAGAGGAGACACGACTCTTAGGCCAAGAGACATTAATTAATACAAAATAATTAATCATTCCCTCCAAATCTTCCCACCATCCAAAATTTATATAAAACTTGGTGTGTTTCTCCTTTTATACTCTTAAATCCCTTTCAATTTTTTTCCAATGTGGGATACCTTACAATACTATCTTACATTACTAACTATTCTAACAGTTATTGCAGTGTGCTGGTTCAATTATTTTCATTTCAATGGAGAAAAGTTAGCTGTTTTCTTGAACAACTAGTCACGGGTGTGTGATAATCCTGTACTCCTGTTTGAAGGAGTAAGCATATCATATCAAAGGAAAAACTAAAAGGAAGAGCAAACAGAGATATAGGAATTGTGCGAATATAAAACAGTGCTCTGTAATAAATCAGTTGCAGATTGAAAATCTTCATGGGCCTTCTTTTGGTTGATTACTGGTTAGTATTTAGTAATATTTGGAAGTCCCTGTTCCTTCTCAATGTTTGTTCCCCAAAAAAGGCATATAGAAAAAAGAATGTTGGAGAGATTGGTATAATCATTACTATTATCATGGCTTTGGTCTTCAGCATATCATTATTATAGGAAGAAGAAAGGTGTTTCTGTAGAATATTTGTATTCATATAAAATGTAGTTTCTCCTTGCTTACAATATCTATTAGCCTTTTCCCATTATTACTCCATTGTTTCTCTTAGTTCACAAGGCATGGAATGGAAGGGATGTGTGGTGTGGCTGTTTGCACCACCCCACTACTGTCTTGTCAAGTCCAAGCACTCAACCTCACATACTGTGTGGATGTCCACCACTGAATACTGATGGCTAGTTAAGATTCTCAGCAAGCAAGTAATAGTATGGCAAACAATATTGTCTTATAAGCAGAGAGCTTTTAAGCATCTGTACTGCACTTTAACATGTGATCGCTAACTCAGGGAATATGTTAACCAAACCCTTTTTGGGGTTCAAAGAAAGAAGAGAGATGTTGTGATTAAATGAACAAGAATCTCACTTTTCATTCGAAGAGGAACAACAACCCAAGAATGACCCTCAAATCTGTTGGCTAATTAGTCCAAGTCCTGATGATGAGATATTAACTGTTGAAGTGAATTCATGCGTTAGTACATCATCATTATAAACAGACCAAAACCAGGGGGTGAAGAAACCAATTAATAATTAGTGATGATGTTTATTTGATATCATGGATGATTGGTTACGGAGGGACCGTTTCGTTTTTGTAGGTTGGTCTGGTCTATTGCTCTTTCCTTGTGCCTATTTCGTTTTGGGGGGTTGGTTCATAGGTACAACCTTTGTAACTTCATGGTATACCCATGGATTGGCTAGTTCCTATATGGAAGGTTGCAATTTCTTAACCGTCGCAGTTTAAGGCATGATATTCATATTAAGCCCAAATCTTACAAACATGAGCTTTGAGGAGAATTGGTCTTTTAATATGGTATCAGAGTCTAATTTGGTAAAAAGTCGTGGGTTGTAGTCAACTCTCTACAATTTAGTTCATGAAGAACTTTATTTGGTTTGTTTGTGTCTCTATATGCGGGTATGGGGATGCACGTGAGGAAGGGTTATCCAAATCCTACAAACTTGAGGTTTTAGAAGAGTTTGTCGTTTAACAAATGATAAGCCACCACCATTAATCTTCATCAAGGGATCTCAAAACTATGCTTAACAGAAGTAACTTTTACAGCATCACAAATATTCCCAAATGAAAGGATTAGCAGATAGTTGTTAATACTTAATACCAAATACATTACATGATTTGGACACTAATGCAGTAGTTCATCGAATTAGAAATACGGCTAAACATAATCATCGATAAGTAAACAGACAAACAAAGTTTGAGGAAAAGCTGGCCAATGTTCCCAAGTGGATCACCAAGTTTCATTCTCGCATGGCGTTTTCCTTTGCACTACTACTGTAATTGCTTCATTCCTGCAATTTCAATGCAGAACAAACCAAATATCTCAGAGGCACGAACTAAAACCCTCTATGCAAATTCAAAACAGAGAGAATTAGGTCATGTCATGTGTGCTTACATTAATGCTACTGCTCTCAGAAACTGAGCCCACTGGTGAATTTGGGATGTACCTAGCCCACTGTAGCAGTGGCAGTGGCAGTGGCAGGCAGGCAATTAAGTTGTTAGATTAAATGAAATTGAAACAAACTTTTACTGTTGCATAAATATTAAGCTGAACGTTGAACTCACATTTTTTGCTGCTGAACTGAAAGCCTCTCGATGGGGTATCTCAGGGTTGGCTGCTTTGATGCGTTGTATCTCCTCCCTTTCAAGTTAAAATAGATATAAATTAATGAATATATTATATTATATATAGATATATATATATAGTATATATATATATATATATATATATATATAGCATATATATATATATATATATATATATATAATGCAGCTGTGTGACAATACTTGTATATATGTACTGAAGAGTGCACTTCTCATGCTTACTTCATAAATCGATTGTAAGCAGATGGGAGTCTGTGCTTTTTTTCAGGTGCTGCAAAAACAAATCAGTAGTGAACAATTAACAAGAAATATGTGAAAGTGTGTTTGTTATGATTAAATGCTGTATAGTTTATGGAGGAGGAGAAAGCAGATGGGGTCTCCACGTTTTACAACAAAGGGTGCTTTTGGCGACACTGGCTCGCCGGATGTTGATGAAGATGATGATGAAGACTGACCCTTTCGGAAATCATTGCAAACACCCTGATTCTCCATGAACAAACAACTTCCCCATTAGCAACAATCACATCAACAGAAAACAATAAAGAAAATTGTTTAGTGACATTTTCAAGTCGAGATAAATCAAAGACTCCTACTTCAACTAATTCTCTTTTGTATACTTGATATGTGAGTGTGTGTTTGTCAAGCAAAACCATAGGGAATCATTGGTGAACATATATGTACAGGAGAAAAAGAGAAAGGACTTCAACAAAAACAAGAAATCTATAGTCATTTATATATAGTTAATAGTACTAAAAGCTAGGGCTACCACTACTAGAAGATAGAGAAAGACCTGAAAGCTCATTTGATGGTCAAGGCATTGGCCTTGCAATGGAGGTCTGGTGTTAAGAAACGAGAGATTACTGCAGTGCCCACATTTCACTGTCACAGTGTCCAACAGCCGTTTGCATGGGATCCCAACCTGTAAATTAATACCAATAATATATAAACTGCTCACAGATAGGTAGGATAGGACAGGATTTAAAAAGCACATCACAGCTGAGCACCCTTCAAAACCATTTTAATCCATATAATAGAAGCAGCAAGTACCTTTTCTTGCTCAAGAGAAAAGCTAGCTGGTGTGATTTATATATATCAAAATTATTATTACTGCATTGAGGGAAACTACAGAGGAATGAGGAATGAGGAAATTAAATATAGGATTTCTTCCTCTTATATCTGACTATAAAAGATGAAAAGCATCTCCCAAGATTGGACTCTTGAATTTGGCTTTCCATACTTCAGTCTCTAATCAAATATCAATATCCATATATGTTTCAGTTAGTTTATGGGCACTATGAGGTGAGTATTCATATTCACTGCCTCTCTACAGTTAGTTTATGAGTACTGCTTTCTAGTTGGAAAAGAATGCATGTATGATGAGTACTGTCTACGTGAATTACCGCAAGAACAGTGTTGCAGAAGTTGCACCGGACGTACCAAAGATGCTGATCCGATGGTGGAACCAAATCCATGGTGCCTTTCTCTTCCGGATTCATAGAAGAAGGGGAGGAAGAAGAAGAAAGATATATGGTTTGAGATTTGAAGTGTGTGAATATGAAATATCACAGAAGAAGATCCTTAGAGTTTGTGATAAGAGGAGGTGGGTAGAGTTTGAAGATTAGTGTGTATGAACAACAAAATCTAGTTTACTTTACTGGTCATACTTCCTGGGCTATGGCTGAGCTTGCAGATATATATAAAATTTCACTTGCACACGGGTGACTTCTTCACTATCCAAATTATCGTGATATATTCACTCTTATGATACATCTCACATAAATTGTATGTATATATCTCAAACAAGAAAAATGTTATATATCTAAATTTGTGGAGACTAGTATATATATTTCCACTAAACCCTGAGGGGTACTTCAATTGATTTAAGGCTTTGAAGTTTAACTCAACGATCACAGGTTTAAGTTCTTTTAGGGTCATTGGAGTTTTAGTCAATCATTAACTTTAAGGTCATATAAGATTAGTAAAAGTGCGTGTAAGTTCATCCAAACATCAAGGATTATCAAAAAAAAAATTATATATTTCCACTAGGGCATGTCAAGAGAAGAGAAATAATTGCGCTCACATAATCGAATATGTGATTTCAATTTGTTTCCATGCACCTAATGACTGGGACTTTAGGATGCCTCATGTTTTGGAGTTCCTACTTTGTTGGGATGGAGGGTGCCCTTGGGTCCTAAATGTTTAATATCGAAATAAAAATCACATGCATTGGTGATTCAAACCACGGACAAGTGGGTAACCATTTTGACAGGGTCTTGAGAGGATTAAATTAACCTGGAAGCTCACAACCTGACAGATTAAGCTGCAAACTGACTATTTGCCAAATTTGGGTTTCTAATTTTATTTTTATCCAATCTTACTATATATATATAAGTATTGACTGGATCGTACTTGCATAAGCTTGGTATATATACATATATTTAACTTGTGTTATGGAGTTGTTTGATCATATCTAGTACCTTTTCAAAAGAAGGGATGCATGATATATCATATATGTGCCTCTAGGATCTATCTACATGATCCAATCCCATGAAACTCGTTCTTCAGAAAGAAGATTAATAAAAGTCACGTGGGTTGGAAAATATCAAGAGAAGTTGAAGGCGGGGAGAAGAAGAAGAAGAAGAAGAAGATCTCAGAGAATGAATGAGTCTTGAAAAGATGGTGGGGAGTGGGAGGAAGGATGCAAAGGACTGTGATGGACAAGTCTGTTGTGGGTGCAAGTATGAAGAAGGAATGATGAAAGAGACGGGTGCTAAATTCACATGTCACTGTCGCAGTAAAATAGTGTCATTTTGTGATGGGACTATTCCTCCATTTCCAAGCTTGGAAAGGATGTGTTTTTACACTTGATTCCTTTATCTTTCTTTCCTGGTATAACTCCCACTTTCCCAAGGCCTCCTTCCTCCAGGCCTCTCTCTCTCTCTCTCTCCCTCTCTCTTCAATCAGATATCGTTTTTCCCCCCCTCCCTCAATCCATTTTTCAATTTTGTTTTTAATTAGTTTGTTTTTTTCCTTCTCTGATAACTTCAGCTGCAGCAGAGAGCACGATTTTGTCTCCACGAGATTCCCTTGTCTTCCTCCACACCTCAACACTGCAAACTTATGATCGTTAACGGATTTGGACACAATCTTTTGATCTATCCTCACCCCCTTTTCTATCTTCTTTGAGAAATTTGATTAGACTCCTCTCTCCTTGATTCTCTCTTTCTTTTCTCAAGCCCTAGCTCTATATTCTTCTTCTTTTGTCATGGTTTTCTAATTCTACAATTCATCACCTCACCTAATTTATAATAACCAAAATCTTATTTTATTTTATCTTATTTTTTTGCTTTTAACACTTGATCATATGGCCAAGTGTGATCAATAAACATGAGCAATTATATTGTAAGACCCTCCTAAGTCCCAATCCTAAATTTAACTTCTTCATTAAATGTTGTTATGATTAATGACACAATAAAAAAATACGAAACAAAGAAAAAATATAAGATTTACGTGAAAACCTTTGCAGGGAAAAAACCATGGACATAGAAGAAAACTTCATTATCAATTTGAGAAAGATTACAAAATATGGCTAATAGAGAATAAACTCTAATGTATTTATATAACGAAAAATACCCGAGCAGAAAAGTCTATACTCAACTTTTTCTTTTCACAAATATCGCAGACCACAAATTCTGGTCTGGACGTGAAACCCAAAACCAAATTTAGCCACCAAACAACAGCAGGCCACTCAGTCAACCATCCCAAAATCATATATAGTTTGTGACATACAATATCAGAAATGGAAGAATCATTCATCCTTCTAAAGATTAACACTACTTCTGGAGACGGTTCTAATTATGTAACCATGCATGCCCACAGCTATTATTAGTCATGGATAATCTGACCGTGTGGTTACTCATACATTCTTTTTTGTTTTTGTTTTTTCTTCTTTTTTTTTCATTTTTTCTTTTTTTGTTAATTACTACCAAAGTTTTGGGAGTTTAACTTTGTTTTCTTGTGTCGGTCCTGCCTTTACATGAATTTGCTTTTATTTATAAATTCTAATTCCTAAGTTTATACTTCAAGGTATGTTATAATTTATTCATAAGCTAATAAAATATATATAGACGTGCATATATATGTTAGAATTTCGTAACATAGTTCAAAATCAAACCTAAAAAGTGTATTTAGTGTTCAACAATAAGTCGATAAACCCATCTTATGGTTTGCTAACAGAAAAGGAATGCATTTTATTGATGGGTTTTTATTTTTGAATATGAAAATAATTAATGCATGTGATTAAGCTATTCAATATGTTTGATCTTAAGACAGTATAAACCTGAAAGAATACATATTCCTGGCTAGCTTCCCGAATCTACTATGCACCTCATCTTGATTACAAAGAGGAACAATGAGTTTTCCAGGCCTTTGTCCGGGTGGAAGAACATAATTTTTAAGCAATGATTGAGCATTAAAAGAGACTTAGGTATAAATCAGATTTATCTATTTTTTCCTAATCTTTAGATACTAAATAGCAAGTTATTATTATGCTAAGCCTTATGGTCACAATAAATATGTTTTTTTTTTTTAATAACTGTGGTGTTCGGACCAGCTTACACTTATCTCTCTTGATCTCATGGGGTCTTGAAGTTAATAATTAATCGGGCAGATCCTCCAACGAGCCTTATGGCCTGAAGAAATACAAAAAAAATCTACACGTGTATAAATATGCAAAACCTGCTTTAAAAACAATAAGAAAAAGGAAATAAAACAACTTGTTAAAATGTGACAGAACTTAGAATTCCAATACAAATAAACTTTAGCAATTCCTTTTGTTAGGAGTATGAGAGTGTTGATGCTACAAAACATGTCCCCTGCACATTCTCTCTTTTCCTCCCTTTACTCCTTCCTCTTTTACCTCTTCTTGAAGATAAATGTAATAATTTTGCAAAATGAGTGATATTATTAATCAACTCAACTTATCTATTACTTGTGAGGTATTATAAGATAATGAAAGTATATCTTCCTTTGTTCATGGTAGAGTATCTAACCTTAACAACTCATTTATTTGTTCCAACTTGTTAGCCTACATGTTCAATGTAAAAGAAGTTAGTTGGAATTAAAGGGAAAAGGAAAGAGAATAAATGAATGAAAATATTGCTAAGATTACCATAATATCATGAAAGGTCAAAGGATACTTACTTATTAGTGATAAACCGACATGTGATCAAATGACACCACCGCATATAAGGGTGTAATATGAAATATCTCTAAAGGAACATCAATTGGTAGGTCAAGTATAATGCTTGGTAGGTCAAGTATAATGCGACATTTTGTAAACTAATTGTCATTTTCCCATGTGGCATGTGGGATGCATGTCTCTTAGAGCACCATCTCTGAATCTAAGCAATGACCAAGTGGTAGTGTAATGTACCAAACCTATATATGTTGTGTTATGTCATGGAAGTTTGCTTGTTGTAAATATGGAATAATTACACGTCGATGACGAGGCATGATGGAATTACAACTTCAAGACTATAAAGATACAAATTGATGAATTATAAGATCAAGGATCTATGACGACCTATAATATAAGGTATCATGATTCCTTGTAATCTCAACTACTTAACGGGTCCAGTGGGTCACTTGATCCATAAGCTTGTGTGTCGCCCAAACCCCAATTTACCATATCAAAGTTAGGGGGCTTCATTCAGATGGGAGAATCCTAAAGAAGCTAGGATGTCTTCTCAAGGACTAGCTCATGGCGACCCGTCTAGAATTTTAAGTCCCCAAGCCGGCCATCCTACCGCATAAGGGAAGTTCTTTATGGATAAGTATACGAAGGTGGAAAATATGCAAAAGATATATTTATCAGCGAATTTCCCAATTTCCAAATCTCTTATTTCCCGAAAATATTAATCCTTGATAACGAATAATTAATCCTTGATAAGGAATAAGAGATTTTATCCCTAAGATTAAGATATTTTCTTTCCAAAAATCAAGGAAAGATTCATGAACCACTTTCTATAAATCAAGAAGATCCCCCGTGAGGGGAGGGTAAGCAATTCCAACTTTGCGTACTCTCTTCTTCTTCTCCATCTTTTGCTAACTTAATCATCGATAAGCTACCGCCCACCGTCAGTCTATCAGCTCCCTTTGCAGTCCATATCAGACCGCAGATGCCCAGAGGTTCAAACGATCAAGGTAACAACAATTGGTGTTGTCTATAGGAATTAAACAAAAAGTCTCGTCTACATGCTACAAGGGCTTAGCTCCAACGATTGTCTAGTAGCCCTTCACCACCTAGACCTCTATCGATTCCCCCTTCCACGTCTGGTTGGTCCAAGGCAGCCGCAATGTCAATAATCTGATGATCCAATTGCCAAAGGACCAATTCCTCAATTAGTGTCAAGACATGGAGAGGAAACAGGAGGAGCAAGCAAGGCAGATGAAGGAGCTGCAAGGCCACGCCAAACACCTGCAGCGGGAGAATGACCAGTTGCAGGCCCAGATAGAGAAAAGCCACGATCTTGGAAAAGATGTACGAGATGGCAATTGAGCCTCGCATCAGATCACTTGTAATAAAGGGAAGGAGCCCATTTTCCCTGACAATGTCGATACCCCAGCAAACGATGAGTTGTCATCAGGCAGTTCCCCATCTTTGAGTCTCTCACGGACAAAGAATGCTCAGGAGAGTGCGAAGGCCAAGTCGCACAAGAGGCCTTCACATCATCCTACCTTCAGCGATGTCGTTAGTGGCGTGTCCTGCAAGGCAAGGAGGGAGACAAGCAAGAGGCAGAACCAGCCAGTTCAGGGCCCTAGCAACACACCAATATTACCCGAAGGCACGATGTCACTAAGATGTCTTGTGCATGATGCCACAACACCGCTTTTGTACATCCCGCCTGGGTTTAGTTAATGCATTCTACATGTTCCCATGCACTTTAATTCGCAGCACTGGCGACATGCTCTTTGCCCTTGTGGCGCGACATCATTGACTATGAGCCGCCTCGCGGGTTTGTCATACCAGCTTTTGCCACGTTCGATGGTTCTATTGACCCTTACGATCACATGCTCCATTACAATCAAGCGATGATCCTAAATGCCAGCAATGACCGTCTGTTGTGTAAGGTGTTCCCTGCTAGCTTGTGGGGGCCGACGTTAGCCTAGTTCCACAAGATCCTGTGGTAACTCTAAAGTAGAAACTCATCTCACGGAACCATGGGTGGCATTCATCCTCGAGTATCTTGTTTAATGAGGCAAAAGAGGAACATCAGCTCCTTACAGACTATTCTCAAGCAGGAAGATGAGTATATTCGAGACTTCACAAGGAGGTTCGAGCAAGCCGTCCAACATATAGAGTCTTATAGCATGGATGCAGTCCTCCAAAATTTTAGGAGAAGCTTTGGGCCATCTACTCCTTTCTTCTAGTCACTATAATTAGACCCGCTAGCGACAACGGAAGAATTATACAGGCGGGATGATAGGTACTCAATGTTGGATGACAATATCCATGTAGCAACCTAGACAGTCATGATTACAAACTAGCCGGCCGAGGGAAATAACCTGCCTGGGAAGAATCCGTCCAAGTCCAAGGAAGGTCAAAGCAAAGATCAAAAGCTATCCCATGATCAATCAAAGAGAAAGAAAGAGCTCTCGCAATTCACCCCCCTGAACGTCTCGTATGAAAGGCTATTGCCCATCATTCGCGACTTGCCAGAGTTTAAATGGCCAGCACTAATCCAGATAGATCCCTCCCAAAGAAACAAATCTTTATGGTGTGATTATCATAGAGATCATGGGCATGAGACCAACAAATGCCGAAGCCTGAGGTTTTTTATGGAAAAGATGCTCAAAGCGGGACACCTCGGGAGATACATCAGGGAAATTGACCATGGGGTGGAATCAGGGCAAGCCACAAACAAAGATACAACTGGTCAACACGATAGTCTCATTAGAATCCAAACCAGTAATCAACTATATACAGGTGGCCCGTCTGTTGACCAGTATCGATCGAAGTGCCAACAGAAAAAGCTCTTGAGAGTCGCCATAGTTAGAGCCATGGTAAATGTTATCCACACGGAAAGCAAACATGAAGAAACCAAGCCAACAAATGGTCCCATTTCCTTTCCTCCTGTCAACCCAAACAGGGTTATTGTGCCCCATTATGATGCATTGGTACTCACCCTCTGTATTCAAGGTTTTGATGTGCACAAGGTATTAGTAGATCCTGGTAGTAAGGCCGACTTGTTGCAACTACCCGCCTTCAAGCAAATGAATCTTTCCTTAGGTGTGGTGAACTCAGCCGGGTGAATCCTCTCTAGTTTTAATGGTGTAACTACCGTAACTCTAAGAGATGTCATGCTCCCTGTAAAGGTCAAGCCAGTGACTTCATAGGTTATGTTCTCAATCATCGAAGACTGGGACTCCAATTGCTACCGGTCAAGTATGCATACACTCGATGAAAGCTATCCCTTCAACCTACCACCAAACAGTTAGCTATTTGACTAACGTTGGGCAAGTTGACCTTTTAAGCAGTCAACTGGACGCACGGTAGTGTTATCAATTATTTATAAAGGAGTAAAAAGTGGAGAAGAACTTTGAAAATCCTCCCCTCGAGGATTAAACCCCGTAATCACGTCACACCCGTATCGTATGAAGAAAAGGGATCCTAGCTGGCTATGGATCCTCTGGAAAAGGTAACATTGGACGGACCGGAAAAGTTCACTTACATCTTCCCTCCTGTCCGATGAAGAAAATGAACAATTATGACTCATATTGTTGAATAATATAGACGTATTCGCCTAGAGCCACTCGAATATGGTTGGGATTAACTCAACGATGGCCTCTCACAAACTAAATATTATCTCCACTGTCATACCAGTAAGACGAAAAGTGAGGCATTTCCACTCGAAACGCTATCAGATCATTCAAGTGGAAGCATCCAACAAAACTCCCTTAACGGCCTTGAAAAAGCGACTACATTCGGCTAAAGGAAAATGGGTAGACAAGCTACCAGGAGTTCTGTGGGCCTACAAAACAACCAGCCATAAGTCCATTGGAGCGTCCCTGTCACTCTCACCTATGGATGGAGGCCATACTCCATGAAATTAGATGCCCACGCTTCAAACGAAAATCCCTAAGAAGGCTAATAATCGGGCTGCCAGCATTTATATACAGGCAGAACTTCGTGAAACTACCTGGCCGCACGTATTAAGATCATACCAAAGAAAGAAAGGCAACCTATATAATAAGGCACGCAGCCGCTGCATTCCTGAGCCTGAGACCTCGGGTTCTGGAGGAAGTGGGCCTTTGAAATTAACTCCACCTAGCAGATGACAAGTTCCAACCGACCGAAAGGGTCATATTAATGAGTAGTTAAAGTGGAGGTAGCCTGATTATACGCGATTGACAAATCATGGGACGCCAATACCTGTGAGGGATGCTGAATGCTATGCATCTTAAGAGGTATTATCAATGAAGTTCCATTTAACGTATTTTCCTTCGATTCTTGAAATATTATCAATCAAATTTTCTTTAAAGGTATTATCAATAAAATGTCCTTTAGAGTATTTCTTTTAATTCTTGGAATAGTCCCTATATCAAAGAGCAGATGTGGCTCATAGTCTGTTGACACTTTCAAAAGACCATATATGGCTCATAGCCTGCTAGCACTTTCAAAAGACCATGTGTGACTCATAGCCTCGTCGGAACTTTCTAAAATATCACCAAATTGGGCTCTGGCAAATTTCTACTCGGGCACTTTCAGACTAAATGTGGCTCATAACCCGCCGCACTCTTCAAAAGACCATATGGCTCATACCTCATCGGCACTTTCAAAAGACCGTACGTGGCTCTAAGCCCATCGGGCACTTTCAAAGACCAAATATGGTTCTAAGGTCATGACACTTTCAAAAGACCATAAGGGATCTCGCTCCGCTAGCACTTTCAAAAAACCAAATGTGGCTCTAAGCCTGTTAGCACTTTTAAAAGACCAGATCTGGCCTCTAAACCTGCTGACACTTTCAAAAGGCGAGGCTAGCTCCTAGCCTGCTGGCACATGCCTAAGCACGACAACGACTCTTAGCCTGCTGGCTAGAGCTAAGGCCTAAAAATGGTGCCTTACCTGCTGACTTATGTGTGAACCCTACCGCCTAGCTCAGATAAATGTAACATCAACTCAGCCAACACTATCCTAGTCAAAATTCTTGTGAATAAGATGAAAGAAAAGGGATTCATTGCATGAGTAAAAGAAAATCATATTTCATTGGGGGAAATGTCGATAAAGTAATCACACCATACGAAAGTTCATATATACATGGGTAGCCAAACTGGGTCCCTAGCTGCAAAACTCTAAATAAAAAGAAAGGGGAAAAGAAAGAGGGACAAGTCACCACCACCAACAGAGCACTCCTCTTAGGTTCCTTTGTCGCCGTTTCGATCCACCCGGCTACTGTGGCCTCAAAGGTCGCGGGCCTAAAACCTAGAGTCCACGAAGAACCTGAGGGGCTGGCCGAGGAGTCAGTATACCAAGAACTCGCTAGTCTCCCAAATGTTGCTCAACATACAACACATGTGAAATTTTACAGGCAAATATCAGCTCCAAGAAAGCTCCTTCTGATAGTCCCCTCCATGTACTTCTTTGTCCTTATCGGCCTAGGACTGAAAGGAAGACACTTCATCTTACCCGGTCCCGATCTCCAACAAAAAGGGAAGCTCACTCATCCCTGGGCGGGCAAACCCCCACCCTCGCCCCTACACCCGGCCTCCTCCCAGACTCGCCGTGAGTCTGAACCCTAGCCGACTCATCCTCCGCCCCCGCCTTTGCATTACCCGCCACCGCCTCAGCTAGTCGGGCAGCCTAAGCCTCTTCTTTAGCCTCATCCCTTTCATTCTCCACAGTTGTGGCCCCCTTCTATACCCTCCTTGGCCTTCCACTCCCAGTGCTTAGACTTGGCATTGGCCTTGCCTAGGTCGTCTTATAAGGCATGGTGCTTGGAGGCAACAGACCGAGCATAGAGCCGTAACTTCTCGACATCTTATAGCCTATGATAAAGCTCCCTATGCTAGCGCGTCATATTTGGGATGGTGGTGACAACCTATAAAAAGAGAGGAATTGGAAGAAAATCACAGCATAAGACTCATGATCAACCGTCGGAAGACAAACCATACCATCTCAGACGTCTCATTAAAGTCATGGTTGTGAAGGTACATTCCGTCTTCACACATCGGTAGGCTTTATCCAAATAGCTCTGGGAAGGAGATGGACACTCTTCGAAAGAGCCACCATCGATATGCGGTTGTCAGGGGTAGAGGTCGCGCATATTAGCAAGTGACATAAGTGTCCCTCCGTTTAAGGTTCCAATGGTCAATAATTGACTCCTGGGCAAAGACGTATCCAGGAATTGCACGCGTGTCCGCCGAAGGCCGATCCCGCCTCTTACTGGGATTGATGAGTCGGGGCTCAGCCACTCGCCCATCAAATCCTCGCGCCAGGGCCGGACAAGCCTAGCTTGGAACAGAGGCCTAACGGATGGAACCCCATCCTCCAGCGATGCACAAGCCTCCCGGGAAGCATCCTAGGCGGCACCCTCCAATGCCGGTAGGGCATTGGAGGCCTGCCTGGAGTCCCACAAATACCATCACGGCTCCCTCCCGAGCCTCTTCCATTCGGGGCTGCACCGCTCTGTTTCCTCTGCATACTCTGCAGAGCCCAGGGTAGTCTCCCCTTGAGCACTCGTCGCCTGCTTGCACATCCACGCGACAAATCCAGCAGCGAGATTAGACAAATTGTCCTCCCACTCCTCAACTAGGTCACTAGCGTTTGGATCCACCCAATCCATAAAGCCCTCTAATCTCGCACCAACAGTTATGATCTTTCCTTTATTCTTCTTCTTCACCGCCTAGGGGGCAAGTCGAGAATCTTGTTTGTCCAAAGGTGATTGGCCAAGCCGGAGAAAGGTAGTCGAGGTTTCTGGAGTAATCTCAGCTTGAGGCTCTTAAGCAGACTCCGCTTGTGTAGAGCTGCCTTAGATTGACTTTAGGAGGTCGACGAGAGTAAAGTGTTCACCCATAACAAGCCTCGCCTCGGCAACGGCGGATGACGGAACTATGTATGGGAGGGGTTGGAGCCCACTCTGTGTTCTTCTCACATATAAGAGGAGCTAGTGGTTGAGCTCCCCCTCAATGATCTCTAGAAGCCATATGATGCGCTCCAAACTGGTCGTCTCCATCCAGTTAACAAGCCATCCTTGCATGCGCCTACCTACAAAAATTTCCAAAAAGAATAACATGTCAAAACAAGCAAAATTCCATAAATAAGGGGCATGTTAAAAAACACAAATGACCTAGGGGAGTACAAGTCCCACCAAGCTTAAACAAACCTAGGAACGAGAGAGACTGATTCATGTAAAAGGGAAGCCTTAGAGAGCCCGACGTCTCGTACCACAAACCTTTAACCCCTTTCGCTTTAGTCTTGGGGGAGTCCGAGAGCCCGGTTACAAATTGTAGTTGAAGGCTATGGGTCGACATAGATAGGTGGCCCGTAATCCTAAGCTTCAAAGTGTAAATAAAACAAATCTCTACCAACGAAATATCCAACTGGTAAAGAAAGTTTAGCACAAACCTATAAGAATTCGAAAGACATTAGGATGTACGAGTGTAGGAGGTGCCCTAGTGAAATGTAGGAACTGCTTCACCAAAGAAGGGACAAGGAGGCAAAGTCTAGCAGCAAACTGCTCTCAGGTAAAATAAACGGCATTATATGCCACTCCCATTATCTAGGTAGTCGTGTTGTCTGACATCTCTAATTTGATGGCGATAGGGACTTGTCTGAAGGACCTTATGTAACACCCCAAATTATACTCTGACGGTTTTATAACATGTTTAGGGTATAATAAAAGTAAATATATATTTTTCCAGAATAAAATAATGCTAAAAATAAAATAAGCAAAAATCCGGAACTTATTTCAAGAGTCAAAGGTAAATTGGTAATTTACCAATCTTTGACCCAATGGTCATATGATAAGAAGATTATAAGCTAAAGTAGAAATATGAATAAATTGATTTGCAAATAATAGAAAAATAAATGACCCAATAGCAAAAACCCAAAAATTAATACAAACTTGCATAAGGCCGTATTTAGCCTTTAAAGGAAAATATCTCTATTTTTGGCCTGGGATGTGGCAAATACGGTGGGAGAAGAGAAGAGAAAGAGAAGAAGAAGAAAGAGAAGAGAAGAGAAGAAGGAAAAAGGAAGGAGAAAAGAAAAGCAAAGGTATGGAATGTTTGGAACTTTTGTATAGATATGTAAGGAATTTTGGTATGAATTTGTGTATGGAACTTGTTAGAATTTTGTATGGATACTTGTTTGGGGGTTTGGAATACCTCTTTTTGTGTGAATCCTCATTAGGATGTTGTTTGATGGACAAGGCCCTCAATGGAGGGAAAACTCAGAGAGAAAATGTTGAATTTTAGAGGAGATGTTGTCCCTTTTTTATAAACCAATGTTTTTGTTTTCGCTATAACTTGGTCATCACTCATCCAAATTGAGTGATTCAAATTTTTGGATAAACTAAACTTGCGATAACACATTCTGAAATAGGTGTATGCAAATTTGGACCCCAAAGGTAAATTTTAAAATTCATCAAAGTGAGACTCGTCAGTCACTCGAAGGCTTAGGTTTCGGAATAGTTTTGATATTTAGGCCATAAGTCAATTTCACTCATCTGAATTGAGCTGATTCAACTTTGTGGGTAAACTAGACTTCTAGAAAACACATCTTCAAATAAGTATATCCAAATTCGGGACCACATTAACTTAAAATTCACAAAAAGTAGCGAAACAATACTATCCTTGAAATCTGTCTCATAGCAATCCCCTAAACTGGAGTAATTCCGGTTATTTAAATCATAACTTGAGTTATACTCATCCAAATGAGATGATTCAAATTTATGTACAAACTAGACATATGGGATAACAAATTTCTTGAAGAAAGTATGTCAAATTATGTCTCTAATGTTCCCATAAAATTTTCAAATATAGGACACAATTCCAGATTCTGTTCCTAGAAATTGTCTAGGAGCAGTTCGGAATGTTTAGACCATATCTCCCAAATTAAAAGTCCAAATGACATGATGTTTGAACCATAAGAAACTTAATAAATAGGGGTATATTGAGTTAGAATATCATTTTCTCTAACAATCTCGTTTACAGGGCCAAAATTCTAGTCGAAAATGGACTTGGGAACTGCCTCGAACTATTCATGCAGATTTGGTTATGAAAGCTAAAGAGAATACACGTATAATTTTGTAATATGAAAAAGTACAATTAAATGTTTATAAGATATTATTTGATAATAAATATCTCATAAGTATACATGATATCAGTAGTTATTCATGTATATGAGATTTTTTTTTTTCTGATACCTGAAAGATTGTTAAGAAAACATAATAAAACTGATTACCTACTTATGACCGGATAGTTGGATAGATAGACATGCCTATAGGGGATACAGTTGCTGCAACATACAGTTTATAGATATCGAGGCCCCGTTTAGTCGATGACATAGATCCCGTTTGGATCATTATAACGACCCCGTTTGGGTCATACAGATAGAGATCACTGTCTCGTACAGTGAGAGTACCTTCGGGTACATACAGTTCTTTCCCGTATCCACTTCTAAGGTATTTGCAAGCAAAAAACATAAGATAAATGACAAGAATATGTAAATACATGACATGATATGAGAAGCATAGCATTACTATGTGATGACAGTATATGGTTACAAGAACAATAAGTAAAGTGTAAGATGATACGAAAAGTATATGAAATATAATAAGAAATGAAACATGTTATGAAAAAATAGATATGAGAAATGGATAAGTATATGTAAATGTTATATTTGTCATACATATGCATGTATCTAAAGTGAGATGATCCTTATTGTGTCATCTAATGCAGTACATTCCCACTAAGCTATGTTTAGCACGGGTGTTTCATCCGTAAGTACGTAAGAGGAAACCAGAGGACGTGACACCGCATCAACAAATAAAGTCAACACATCACTAGGTACTCCACCGAAGACCATTTGGTCTAATGTATATGTATTTTTGTTTATTTATAAGAATGTGAATATCAGAATGTCAACACTTACGTATGAAGCTTGTATATATTTTGTAATCCGCTGCTACAGAATATAATACAAATTAAATGTTTAACATTATATGAATGAATAAGCTTAAAGTTAATAAGTTTATAGTAAACAGGGAAAAAAAAGGACACCGTCGCTTGACACCGGGTGCCGAGTTGGAGGCGTCACACCTTAAGTCCTCTACAGACATAGTAGCAACTAGGCTGCTTGCCATGGGAGTTTCCCAGGGGGTCCCCCTCTTACTCCCAGCCTGACTGGTAGAAGCCTCTTCGTGACATCTCGCCATTCTACAAGAAAATAAATAGATAAAGGGGGATCAACCAAAAGACAAAAAATAATCCCCCTCTGAAGGTCTAACAACCCACTAGCGATGAAACCTAAGAACACCATCGGTGAATGATGTTCGCACCCTTAGGAAGAAACGAGAACTTTCTTAACAAAAAATACTCAACAAACAGAGACACAAAAAACACAACAAGGGCAATACAAACAAAGTTTGAGAAAACTCGCCGAAAAATTGAAAGTAGTCGAGGGACCTTTGATGATTCCCTTGAAAGAAAAGTTTATGGAAGCACAGGAGAAACAAAATTACAACAAGTAAAAGGCTTTGTGAAATTGTAAAAGAGGCAGCACTCGGAGCCTAACCCCTATATATAGGGGTGAAACATCAACAAGCACATTAAATGAGTTGTCAGAACATCATGCGCCGTAAAAATATTGGGAAACGTGCGCTTCCCACATGCTTTATATCCAAACACACTTTACATTCCAGTGCATTCGATGTGCGCATTGATTTTCCCAATCCTTTCAACTTTCCGCACTCAAGGTTTAAAACACAGTATTTTCCCCAACTGAAAAAGCAAAAAATTCCAGCCTGGGAAAATGGGGGCATTGTGGGTACCATATGGTCTTGCACTCCACTCACTCAACGTGGGCCTAAGGCCGCTAGAGCCCATGTCATAGCGCCCAAGCCCACTAACCATATCAAAGCCAGGGGGTGCCATTCATACGGGAGAATCATAAAGAAAGTCAAGATGTCTTCCCATGGACTAGCTTAGGGCGGCCCGTCTAGAATTTTAAGTCTCCTAGCCGGCCATTCTACCGCATATGAAAGTTTGTTATGGATAAGTATATGAAGGCGGAAAATACGCAAAAGATATTTACCAACGGATTTCCCAGTTTCCAAATCCCTTATTTCCCGAAAAGATTAATCATTGATAAGGAATAATTAATCTTTGATAAGGAAAAATATATTTTATCCCTAAGATTAAGAGATTTTCTTTCCAAAAATCAAGGAGAAATTCATGAACCACTTTCTCTAAATCAAGAAGATCCCCTGCAAGGGGAAGGTAAGAAATTCCAACTTCGTGTATTCTCTTCTTCTTCTCGATCTTTTACTGAATTAATCATTGGAGAGGTGGTCGACTCACTATCGTCGAATCGCCCTTTTATAGGTCCAGATGCCTAGAGGCTCAGACAATCAAGGTAACAACATAATACCATGTTTCTTATTAGATAATTTTCAATATTTTAAAGGTTCATACATCATTAAAAGTGTACATTGATAGAAGTTTACGCAACACAAAAATTTCATGCATCACAAAAAGTTCATACTTAATTAAATATTATATTAGTAATACTTCATGTTTTTAGTAAGTTCATATGTCACCAAAAGTTCATACATCATTATAAATTTCGTGTTAATTCATTAAAGCATTTGTCCTTGATCTTTGCTAAGACACTTTGCGCCAATTGTAGCCTTTTGCTTACATGCACCATGCGCCTAGAGGGCTAGCCCTTCACGACCAGCCCTAGCATTAAGTTCTAATACATCTCATATTTGTATGTGGTGACCTAGGTCACCTTGTTCTTGCAACATTTCTATATTAGAATGCAAAATTTGGAAATTTTGTTAAGGCTAATAATCTTCATGTGGTATTAGGGTGAATACTAGGCATAATAGACTACATATTTTTCCAAAAGTTGTTATGATGAAAACTTAGAAGTCAATAAGACTTATCTCAAATATTTGGGATTCATTAGTATGAGAGGAGGGTTTGTGTGGTTTGAATACCAATAGAAAAAAATTTGTAAGTGAATAAAATACTATAATGTATATTACAAGGTAAATAGATGTAAAAAAAAATATTTAAGAATAAAGAAAACCAAATTGCAAGGAGAATAGGATTTTCTACATATGTTATATATGTGTGTGTGTGTATGTATATATAAAGAAAACCAAAGTGCAGGGAGAATAGGATTTTCTACATATGTTATATATGTGTGTGTGTGTGTCTATATATATATATATATATATATTACATCACTTCACTAGTCTTAGTAGTGAATAACTAATTTTTTTTATTCAATTATTGTTGTTACCTTGATCATTTGATCCTAGGGCATCAACAGCGCAATGTGAACTTGCAAAAATGGCGATCCGACGATGGTGGGTCGGCCACCTCTTCAATGATTAAGTCAACAAAAAATACGGAGGGGAAGAAGAAAGAAGTTTGCACAGTTGGGATTGGATACCATTCCTCGTGGTGAGTCTTTCTATATTATACTTTGGTCTCTCCTTGATTTTAGGAGAGATAATCTCATGATTTTGGTAATAAAATCTCTTTTTCCTTATCTAGGACTAATCCTCCCTTATTAAGGATTTATGTTTTTCAGATGTATAGGATTTGGATATTGTATATCTACATAAATATTTCAGGTATAATTTCCTCCTAATATATTTATCCATAAAGAACTTTCCATATGTGATAGAATGGCTTAATGGGATTCTGAAATGTTCCAAATGTCATCGCCTCGGGTTAGGCCCTTTGGCCTTCCCATATGGTCTTTTTGGACACCCCCTTCCCCCGTGTGAGAAGCATTCGCCTGGTTTAGAGATGGTGAGCGTGTCACACCCCGACCCTCCCAGGCGGACGAAGGGGGTGAGAAACTGCACTATGACTCTTTACCTACTTTTTCAGACATTGATGGGCCCAAGTCTTATAATTGAATCAAAATATCATATACAAAGATACAAAATAAAACTACCGCCGTAGTGGTGTTTATAGTGTCAATACATACAGTCATGAGTCTCATTTACATATACATATACAAAACTACATTTACAGCACATATAATCAGCGTAAAAACCTACGTGTGATGGACCCCTACAAGTGTGTCGGGCCCAACAAGATGCGTAAGATCATGATGTCCCTCCTCTGTACCTACACGGATTAAAACTCATGCTAAGTTTTACGCTTAGTGGGAAACATATGACTTATATATGTACACATGCATTAATATTCTTTTACAATAAGCATATAACAATAACAAATATATAGTAGCAGATATCAAAATTTTCATGAAATCATATAACAAACTAATACACATACTTTTACTTATAGCAGACTTATACTTATTCAGATCTCCCGTAGGAATTACAGAGCTTATACCTATACGGAGGTACCCGTAGGTACTATAGAGCCTATACTTGTATAGAGGTACCCGTATGTACTATAAAGCTTATACTTATACAAAGGTATAGTCGTAGGTACTACAGAGTAGAACGATGTACATTACTTTACTCTTATTCGTTAATCAAATTCTTATCATATAACCTGTTGACTACTCTGCACTCACAAGGAAACAGAGTAGGATACAACACAATATACCCGAAGGTACAAGATGCATCAGGTGCCGCAGCACAAGCATGAGTGCCAAGACCGACAAAGAGTGTCGTCGCACTAATCGGGAGAGTACCGGGTACTAAATGTGTCGGGCTAACATCAAGAGTGTCGTCAGCACTAATCGTGAGTACCGGGCGTACTATACGCGGCCCGCCTCACGCAATGCAGGTGCCGTGTCATTCAATATCCGATCTTAAGCAGTCCTACAATTATATGTGTTTAGGAACTTACTATTTTATCATAAAGGCATTACAATATACGGTCTAATTTTTCCTTTACCTTACAAACATGGATGGACCCTTTCATACACTTATAAGGTCCTCATTAGTCCAATAGACAAGTCCTCGAAATAACGGAAAAACAAAACAAAACAAAACACATAAATTTACACACTATGAACAGTAGCTACGCCTACTACAGAACCTTCACTGGCGCAAGATAGCTCGCACGTCGCGGCGTACCTGAGGCTGTCCAAAACCTCCCTTTCAGCCACACCGCGGCGTGGACATGCCACACCTTGGCGTGGGCCTACGCTGCTGCATAGGGATCCCTACGCCGCAGCTTAGGACCCCGAAAATGCCCATATTGTTATGATTTCGTCCCTCTTACCAGAAATCTAACCAAAAACCAAAAGATTACATGTATACTTTCTAGAAAAACATCTCCCAAGTGTATTTAAACCAAACATAAGGATTAATTAGGGTTTTTCCAAACCCAATCTCAAATACTTGTAAGTTAGGTTAACTTCCTAACACCGAAATAGGTATACATACCTCATAAACCAAGAATCCATACTCAAATGGAGGATTCCACTATCTTAAAGTAACCAGGCCTTTTACAAACCCTACTTTCAACAATTCTAGGGTTATGATGAATTCCTAACTAAACCCTAGAAATGGAACTACTAATATCCATACAAACACTTCCATACAAGTTCCATAATATCCATACAAACATAGTTTCCATACTTATCCATACTCAAAGTCATAAATCCATACTTTCCATACCTTTCTTCTCTTCTTCCTCTTCTTCTTTTTTTCTTCCTTTCTCTCTTCTTCTCTCCTTCACGTTTTTGCTCCCCTAAAATGAGAGACCAACTTGGTCTTATCCCAATTTGGTCTTAATTTTCCTTTTATTGCACTTTGGTCCTCAAGTTCCCTTCTATTTGCACCACAACTTCCTATTATTCCACTTTGGCATATAATCTTATTATCTTATGACTTTTATATCCTGTTTTAACAAATTCCACTTTTACCCTTATATCTTATACAAATTCTGGGTTTCGAAACTTTCTCGCTTAGCAAAATAATAATTACGAAAAATTTCAAATTATACCTACAAAATACCCTAAACACGTTGAAAGCGACTAGGGCATATTTCAAGGTGTTACAAAGCTGGGCCGGGATCAAGCCACAATTTGGGCCATGGGCTCTGCAGCCCACGTGACCCGGGGCTCGTTGAGCAATGGGTTCTAAAGACCATGGCACTTACAATGTTCCCATTTTCCTTTGACTGCAGTCTTGTGCTTTCTCATCCAGGGGAAAATATTGTGGTTTTAAATCTCGACGGAAAGTTAAAAGGACGGATCAAGCTGATGATTTCAGGTTTAAAGCGTGTGGAAACGTATGCTTCCCATCACTCAGGCGCCCATCTCGCTGATCTACGATTTATTGCGCCCTACGTTTTTAATGCGCCACGGCGCGACGCGCCACGGGAGCTTTTAATGCTCCTATCGACGCCTTACCCCTATAAATAGGGGTAGAAGCTCCACGAGCGGTTTCTTTTACATTTTCACTTTTTTTTTTTTTTTTACTGCACTTCTACTCTTGTGCGCTCTACGAACTTCTTCAAGGAGCCAATAGGGAGATTTATCACACTTTGAAGACTTTCAGTTTTGTAATGAGTGTCTATACTTCAAACCTTCTTTGCGTCGTGGGTTTGTTTAGGTGTTTTGGGATTGGGGCGTCTCGTTAGGTTCCACGAAGGTGTTTGGTTCGCGTTTCTTAGGTTTTGCCACTGGTGGGTTGTAAAACCTCTAGAGATTTTTTCTTATCTTTCGAGGGTTTTGTTTCCATTTTAGGTTATAAGACCTCAAGCTAATCCTGTCTTCTTCTCCTCCTTTTTTTTGGCCTGTAGAATGGCAAGAGGTCAAGAAGAGGTTTCGACTAGTCAAGCTGGGCGTAGGAGGGGACGCCCCGGGAGATGCCTATTGCAAGAAGTCTAGTTGTTGCTATAAGCCAGAGAGGAACCGGTGATGTACAACCAAGTTCCTCGCAAAATCAAGCTGAGATGTTAGAAGACATGACCACTTAATCAGAGGTGGTATGATAACGATCTACTTCACCCGAGAGCAATTCGTTGCTGGGCTCCGCTTCCCCATACCATCATTGGTGAAACAGTTTCTGTACTTTACCCAAGCACCTCCTGCACTCATACACTCGAATGTTTTTCGAATTGTAATGGGATGCAGTGTGCTTAACTCTTTATACCAATTGGACATCTAGCTAGTGAAGATTTGTTTAATTTACACTTTGAAGCTGGGGATCGAGGCCGATTGTCTATGTTCGGCCCACAGTCCCCGACTGCAATTTGTAACCAGGCTCCCTGACTCCCCCAAGAAGGAGGCGAAAGAGGTTGTTCTAGTTAAGGGGTTGTGGTATGAGACGCCCAGCTCTTTGAGGCTTCTTTTTGACTTGAATCAATCCTAGTCATTCCCAAGTCTGTTTTAGTTTTAATGTGGCTCAAATTTTCTTAGGTTGTTTTCTCTATTGACATGCCTTTATTTTCTTGATGATTTTATAGGTAGGTGCAAGCAAGGCCGGCTGGTCAATTGGGTGGAGAAGGAGAGGCTGGACCGCATCAGCCGGTTGCTCGAGATCATTGAGAAGGAGCGCAACCACGAGCTCCTTCTATATATGGAGAATCTACAAGAGTTAGGCGGTAGTCATTTCCCATATATAGTGCATGTTCATCCCCGCCCACTGCCTAGCAAGCTCGTCAAGAGCGAGCACTTTGTTCTTGCAAATCTCCTGAAGTTATTGCCAAGAAGCTCTTCGCAGGCAGAATTTGCTTCGAAAACCCTTGTTCGGCCAGATCAATCTTCCTTGGCCGCACAAGATCCCAAGCCTGCCCCCTAGGCAACAAAGAAGAAAAATAAGGAGAAGAAGAAAGTTGGGCAGATAAAGGCTGTCGACGCAGGATTTAAGGGGTTTGTGGAATGGACGAATCTGACAATTAGTGAATATGCTGAAGAGAGAGAGACTAAAATGTCTGGCCTCGTCGTTGGGTTTGCTATGCGGATGCACAAGCGAGCTGCTAACGCTCAAGGGGAGACCACACCCGGCCTCAAAGTTTCGGATGGTAAACACTTCAAACCGTCTCGGCTTGATGAGGAGGTCAAAGTCGTCCCGACGGTGATTACCGTGGACTTGCCGAAATTAGTCCTTGAGGCCCCGTCTGTTGTCCGGGGTGCAGCCCAAGATGCCTCTGGAAAGACTTGTGCATCGCTGGAGGATGAGACTCTAGTCGGAGAACTTCCCCATGTTGACAAAATGTCGGTCCAAGCTTCCCTTGTAGAGGCAACCGGTGTGCCGTCGCCATGGGCCAAAAGTACCGCTTCAAGAATTCACAAAATTAAAGGCCCATTGATAGATCGCTTAGCCTGCACGCCGAGTCAATGGAGCCGGGCCATGCCACTGAGGGACGCAAGCGGGCTTCGATCAAGAAGCCACGGCTCATCAACTACTAGAGGCCCTTTAACTAGAGGGACCCTTTCACGCTGCCATTACGCGCGATCTTTACTTACGCCAGCCCGCTACTAGTGGTGGCTCGTGGGGTGAGTATACCCATCCCATCCCCGCCACTGATAAGATGTCTTACCAAACATTACGACAGAGGATCGAGATGTATGAGCAAACTACGACTTTTACTAGACGGCCGTGGGGTATGGCTGGTCCCATGACGTTTGACTGTGCTCGCTTTAATGTTGTGGGATTTTCATGCCTCTTCGCGTGCCGCGAGCCCATCCAAAACATGTGGTGCTAGCACGAGCTTCTGCCTCGTGCCAGAAGATGCTTCCGTGTTACGCCTATAAGCAGGTGACGCCTCCGAGCATTGTGCCCTCGAAGAGTCCTTAGGAAATGCTAAGTCCCGATCCAGATATTGGGAACGGAAGGCCAAGGAGGGCTCGGAGAAGGTCACGGGTGCGGAGAAAGAGAGAGAGAGAAGGCTAAGGAGGAGGCTTAGGATGCCCGACTTGCTGCTGTCACAAAGGCAAAGGCGGAGGGTGACTTGGCTAAGGTCAAGGATGTTGTGGCGACTGCGTATGAGGCTAGGGCGGTAGTGGAAGAGGCTAGGCATAAGGTCGAGTTTGAGGCCACCCGACTAGAGGTTGACCGGACATCCCTCCTGCTGGAGCTTGGGACAGCCAAGGACGAGGTGTCTTCTCTCTAATCCTAAGTCATCAAGGACAAGGAGGCTATGGAGGAGGAATACTAGAAGGTCATGGAGGTGATTTTTTGCTTATGGGTATGGGTATTGTGTGTTAAAACACAACATGCTGAAGCCATCCGAGAGGGTCCCGGATGAACATGACAGTGTTATTGCCTCTGAGTTCTTTATGAACCTGGGTGCTCCTGTCCTAAGCGGTACTTGAGGCCATAGCGAAGCGAAACACCTCCGTGAAAGCAGCCTTGAGGAACCCATGGAGTTCTTTGTCGCGAGGACAAGCGAGACTCTAGCCCCTCTTTTTCCGTTCTCATTTTGTAATTTTTATTTTTGAAAAGGGGCCTTGTTCGGCTACCATCAATTGTGTACTCTCTAGATGCCATTGGTGTTCTTATAATTTTTAGTTTACTTAAGCCATTGATTCCTTTCATTGTGCAACTCCTTTCCTCAATCCTTGGTTAGGATAGTTGCTTTAGGACGTCAACATTAAGTTAGGAGCTGGCAAGGTTCGCCTTTGTGCCAGTAGGCAATGCACCATCTTTGGGCCTTGGTTGTAGCTAACAAGTCAAATACCACCATAGGGCTTAGTTGTGTATCATCAGGCTGGAGGCCTTGTCAGGTTTCTCTTTTTGGAATTGGCAACATGCTAAGAGCCTTGTCTAGCCTTTTGAAAGTGCCAGTAGGCTAGGAGCCATGTTTGGTCTTTTGAAAGTTCTAGCAGGCTAGGAGCCACGTCTGGTCTTTTGAGAGTGCCAATAGGTTGGGCCGTACGTTTGAGAAGAGTGCTAACAAGCTAAGAGTTATATCTAGTCTTTTAAAAGTGCCAGTAGGCTAAGAGTCACATTTGGTCTTTCAAAGTGTGTTGGCCAGTATGATGTGAACTACGAGGGTGATCCGTATGGTGGATCGACCTCCTCTCTAATGATTAAGTCAGCAAAAAGCACGGAGGGGAGAAAGAGAAAAGAAGTTCGCGAGTTAGGGATTTGCCTATGTTCTCATGAGTAGATCTTTTCTATTTATCACTCAGTCTATCCCTTTGGGATTTTAGGAGAGATAATCTCATGATTTGGTGATGAAATCTCTTTTTCCCTTATCGAGGCCCATCCTCCCTTATCCGAGACCATGTTTTTTAAGGCGATATGATGTTGGATCTCTTTGGGAGATTCGTGGATAAATATCGTGTGTGTAATTTTATTGCCCAATATATTTATCATGCGAACTTCATGCTCTTGTAATCTGATAGTAGGTTAGGGGCTGAAATCACTAGACAAACCACTTGGGTTAGTCCCTCCCAGACGGTCTTTTTAGAACACACCCCCCTCCCCGTTTAAGAAACATCTACTTGGTTTACAGACGATAAGCGGGGTTGGACTGTTTCACAATTTGGGTCAAATGGACTCTAGGCCCATGGGCCTTGGGCCCATTGAGCAATGGGTTATAAAGACTATGGCACTTACAATTATCAATTGGATTGTGAAAATCTTTGTTGGGATTAATGGAACCTAAATGAACAATGGTAATCCATTAAACATAGCATTAGCCTCAACAACGGGCGGTTACACATTTTTATGTGAAATATTTAGTTAAATAACCTGAAATAACTCAAAATTTTGTAAATTTAATCTTCTCCATATTTGTTCTTGAAAAATAACTTATTTTTGATAAAAAAAAAAAATCGTTTATCATTTTATATATTTACACATGCCTTTGAAAATAAATGGTTATTTTTACAAGAGAATAACATGATATTTTTATCACAATGATGTAAAAAATTAATAAATAACTAGATTATCAAAATTTGGTTTTCAAATGGTCTTTTAATCAAATCACCATTTTTTATTTTGAGAAATCCGATTAAAATGGAGAAATCCCAACAATATTTACAAGAATCACCTCTTGTAAAAGTAACCTCGAAAATGTTTCATTTTGGATAAAAATGTCTTTATCGAGTGTAAGACAGATGTTCATAATTTAAATAGACGAATGTTTCATTTACATCAGTAAATATCATAGGGACCGTCATCTTGTTATTTGATATAATGTTAAGCAGATTTCAGCCATTGAGCGTAAGAAAGAAAGGGATACCAGGTTCAAGTTCCAGTGTAGATAATTTACTATATTATAATTAAAGTGTTTAATTATAAAAAAAAAAACCTATATTATAAGGGGCATTTTGATGGAAATGACGTCTGTTTGGAGCTTTGTCCGTATTTAGGTTTTTTAGAAAAAAAAATACTAAAATAGTTTGGAAATAAAAATTATGTCAAAATTAGTGTGTGAACAATAATACCGTAGTCATTAACTACGATATTAATTTTTTTTTAAGTTAATGCCGCCAGTCGCTAACATGTGTGAGCTTTAAAAAAAATCGATGTAAGTGATCAATACCTACGGCATTATAAATATTTTGAAAATTTTTAAGTTAATCTTGAAACTACGGCATTATCGTTGATATTATATTCGTTTTGAAATTATTTTAGTAATATATTTTTTCAAAAAAACTAAATATGTCAAAACTCGTCTTTTTGTATACCTTTTTCCATTTAAGGAAAGAGGTTACTCTTATAAAAATAAGTTTTGATTTTTGATTTTAATTTTATTTTCATATTTCAAATGACACGTATATGCGTTTATGTAAACACGTTGTGGAGGGAAACACAGCCCAAAAGTCTTTTATGGTTTCATTCCCGCCATCAGAACACACTTGCACTCTCTCTCCTGGGTTTTTGGATCGTCTGTGCTGCTTTCGAAATTGAGATCTCCTGTTCGTCACCATTCAATGCGGAAACCTAAAGAAGAGAAATCAGACAGTCTGAAATCGCCTCTGTCCGGGACTCTGTACAAGGTCCCTGGGACAAGAAGTACTGGGCAACTCTAGGGTTCGCTTTCTTTTATTTCTCATCAATTCTCTCTTTCTATTTTCCTTCTTGTAATTTCACAGAGACTTATTATTTTTATCATAGATAAATCTAAGTCTCAATTCCATTGAAGCGTATCTGTCCATTGAAGTGAAATTACATGTCGTATAGAATAGGTCATTGCTAGTTAGCCATGGTAGTTTTGTGTAATTTGGATTAAAAAACAATGATTTGATGAGTGCATAGTAGCTGGGATTCTGGTTTCTTAATTTGGGGCAATACGAACCATACCATTTCAAAATAGTAATTAAGTCTCAAAATATAGGACTCGAGTGTTGACGAGAACCACTAGTGAGCTCTTTGAGAAAGTAGTGGTTGACTCTTGTCCACATTTATGAATATTCAGAAAGTCCGAAATTCAGATTTTTTTTGAAAGTTTTCTTTCATTCTTGAAATTTAACTAATTAGCATCTTTAATGATTGAACAGATAAGTAATTCGAAAATGTTTGGGTTCCAGCTTTGTGGTCCATGCCAATGTTTTCATTGATGATTCACACTGTCAAAATTGATTTATAGTTCTTCTTCCTATCAAAAAAAAAAAAAAAAAAATTATAGTTCTTCTAACAGATTCTGGGTTTTTGAAGATTGATTTATTTTGATATATTTATTAAGTTTAATAAGCTTGTTGGTAGTTAGAAAGACTTCTCTTTTGGATGAAAACTATGTGTTTAAACTCTAGGTTAGTTTTGTTTAAAAAGTGAGGCACTAAACTCAGTATTTAATTACAAAATGCACTTTCCTGTGACTTTTATGATGTGAAAGTAGCAACTGGTAGAATTTGTGTTGTTTTATAGGGTAAAGATCGCTATCCTTATCCAGTAGGGTACCAAGCTCTTCGGACTCATAATGGGATCAGATATAAGATGGAAATCCAGGAAGGTTCCAAAGGCCCTTCATTTGTGGTGTGTTTCCATGAACAAATGCTTTCTATATGTGCTTCTAAATAGCTTAAAGTTGCAATATTACCTGATCAGAAAGTTTATGAATACCTCCCTCTTTTATGCAGATCATATCAGCTGATGAAGTCTCATGTTCTGGGCAAACACCAGATATTGCATGGGAGATCTTTCAAAAGAAAGGCTGCTCTCGTGTGAAGACGTTGCATGGGAAAAGACTTTCATGCAAGATAGACGGTGTGGAGGTAAATTAGTCAATGTTAGTGTTGCATTATTGGTCTTCACACTTGTTCCATTAGGTTGTTACTTTTATCTCATTGCCAACATGTAGAGCTATCCAGTTAAACTTGGAGGGAAAACGAAAAGCGTCAGGTAATCTGACAATGTGCACAATTTCTATCTAGATGATGATTTCTGAACTAACTTGATGGTTGACTGTGTATTTGCTAGATTTTGAGATTAAAGGCCATGTGAATTTGGGCTCTGGGTTTTGGTTGTCATAGGATAGTATTAGAGCGAATTTCTAATCTTTGGGGGGGACTCCAGGTGAGTTTTTTGCGTGGTCCCTTAATCTCATGAGATATAACGAGGACTTTCATAAGAGAGTTATTACGATATCTCATTGGTTTGGGAAAAGTTCTGACACTATATACAGGGAGAGCTTAAAGTAAATGATGTCCACGTTGAAGGGAGTGAGCCATTACAAGAATCCTAAAGATGGGTTTGAATCTAACTATTGGTCAATAATAATCAATTTTCCCTACTTGGGCTTTGAGCCCTTATGTGCGCTAATATAGTTCTTTTGCTTTTGGTGCGCATCAATATATTTACCTCTCTATAATGCATGTACTTTTTATTCTTTGATGGCAGCACACTTGCTTATATAGGAATAATTTTGTTTGTATATGAGGTTGACTAGTGACCTATTGTTTGAATGAGAAATTTAATTTGATCTTACTTAATTTCGTGACAACAATAATGGAAGTCTAATATTCATAGAGTAACTTGATGTTGAACCACATTCGTCCAGTATTCTTGCTCAACTTTCATGAAAAAATTGTAAGTAAATTATTATTATGATTATTTGGACTTTGTATTTTTACATATTTCATTTATTATAAATATTTCAGTGACCTTATTCCTAACCTATTAGTTTATGAGGCTATACCATACGACACCACTTCAAAAAACTTATTTTTATTTTTATTTTTTTAAGCACCCCCTACATGAATGGAGTTGTTCTAATTTACTCATTCTAATTTTGCTACTCTTCCATCCTAGTAAGCCTTAAATTCTCATGAATCAATGCACTCAAAGTTGTTTATAAGGGATTCATCAATGCACTCAGTTTCTAATTATCCTTCTGTTGTTGATCTGATATGTTATTTAACAATTATCATGTTAACTTTTTGTCCATGTGGAGAAGTTCAACATTGTGCTTCTTTTAGTTTTTCCTTATGTTTAATTTTTCTGTCCATTTAACACACAGAAGATTTAGTTCCTGTAGTTTCCTCTTAGTTATTCCTTTTCCATCCAATGCAAATATATGAACAGATGTGCCATCTAAAATATGACATATTGTGTGCTCACTGTAGTTCCTTCTTTTAATGTGGTTACCCAGTTCTTTGGGTTCAAAAATCCATTTGTCCAACGGTTACTTCGAAGGGAACTGGTGAAAGCAGTATATCAATAGAGCAGCAGAACAGGTTGCCATCTGCCAGCTTCTGTAATAGAGCATCTGGAGCAGAGAATGATACCACGACTCCCAGATTCATGTGCACATCCTGATCTGCTACCATATTTGGAGAAACCACTGCTTACCGGGAAGAGAAGTAGAAAACAGAAAAATAAAAAAACGAAGTTGATTAGTGGGTCCACCCACAAAAGACTCCGACCTCGAGAACTTACAGATAATTCTGTGGCTTCAAGTTCCAGGCAAAGGAATTGTGATGGTGAGTATTCCTTGGCTTCTGCTCTAATGGTGAATATGACAGTTGTAAGCATGCAGTTGAGTGAAAAACTCATTCCTTTTCAGCCCGAGATGCTTTGCCTTTGGAAATTGTTGGCTTTGTTGATCATCTTAGAGAGGAAGCCCTTATTCATCAAGAGGAGGGAAAGCTTGTTAGTTCTGAAAATTATATGTCCACTAGAGCTGCTGATATCCCTTCCATTGAGGAAAAACCTGTAAGTTCATCCATCTTCAAGGCCTGTTAAGGTTTGAATACATCAATTTCTCACAATTTTCATATGTTTATACTCTCCCACATGATACTGCTAAAAGTTATGCTTTTACAAAGCTTTTTTGATGTTTATTGAACTTTTGTTGGGGAACTGTATTTGATACTCCTATGTAAGTTAATTTCGAAACATTCTTAATTTTCTCACAGCTTGATAGTTCAAAGCAGATCGAGGTGCAAGGGTTCAGTTACTCAGCATCAGTAGAAGACAGAAATGGGGAAACCACATCCCCAAAAAGTTCTCAAGGCTTTAATAATGTGGGTCATTGTGCTCCTGTCACCTTAGATCATATGCAAGGTATTGCATATCGGATGTTTCAGTTAATGTGGTTTCTACATGATTAGTGTTGACTTGTTCTCTGGATCTGCATTTTTTCCTCCCTTCTTCTGGTTATTGACAGTAGTCCTATGCAGTTAATACTTCTGTTCATGCTTCTACTGCTCAAAAGGAAGGTCCTGACCATGTGAGAGTGGAGGCTAAGTGTTGTACTTTCATTGCGATGAAGTATTTTGAAGGTTCAATAACTGAATCTCACCTGGAAGGAGAAATGGGCAATTATACTTCAAATGGAAGTTCAGAAAGAAGTGATTTTGATTCAGTTGGACAGGAAGTAGCCAAGTCAATGATGACAGTTCTGCTTCCACAAGCACTTCCCCTGCTCAAGAAGACCTCAAGGGAAGAAAAGTGACAAACAACCATTTGAGGACTTCCACCTCTCTGTAAGAGCAGAATCTCCTAGAAGAAAACAGTAGACTTGCCCCATTGTGAACATTATCTCTGGTTTGGTTTCCACGTTAAATTTGTGCATTTTTTATTATCCCTGTTGCTCATGTGTGCCATAGTCCCTATTCCATCTTTAACACCAAATTCTGACTGTCTCCTCTTTCCTTTTCTTCCACTTGGACCATAATATTCTTCTTATGAATTTGCAGCTGTAATGCTTGCTGAGAATTCCCCACTGGAAATTGAGGAAAAGGTGCAAACGTTCAGTAGAGATTTTGATCCAATTATCCCGAGTTTTGAATGTGTCAAATCTGTTGTACCAGACAGTTTTGAGGATGATCGATGTCGACATGATTCAGCAAGTGGACCACTGCTGTTTTCTGATATTGCTGGAGCTGATCAGGCTTCTTTTGATAAGGGCATGTGTGCTTGTGATGCTTCGGGACAGTTTGTCAATGTTGATGCATGGAAGGAGTCGTCTGTTTGTCATGTTGAACCCAGTGAAAGCAAAGATGTTTTCTCATGCATCAAAGCAAACGTAGCTTCGGAGTTGGATGAGAACTCCATCCACCATGGAATTCTTTCTGATGAAAGAGAAAAGGCTTTGCTTGATTGTGCTGAAGGTATTTTTATGCTTCCCAACCTTCCTTTTATAAGAAATGTTTGATTTTTAAAGGGTGAGGACATTTCCAACCTGAAGGACCTACTTTTAATTTAACTCAGGAGTCACCAAATTCTTCCATAGTCCTTATAAATGGAGGGGAGGAAATCTTAACCATTTGTGTAAATTAGTTCTATAGTCTTCAGAATGGCACACTTTATAAAACTTTCATCTATCATGTTGGACATAATTTTGTAGAGAGCTGCTGATAGTGAGATGCAATAACCGATACCTATTCAACTCATTATAGTTTTATTCATTCAAATTTTCAAATCGAGTTAGAGTTTTATTTCTTACTGTTCTACTAATCTCAATGTTAGTTGTGTTTCTACAAACTGTAGATACTAATGGTGGCGACTAAAGTATATGGTGAGTTCTTGTTCAAATATCAGAGCAGAACGCCACTAGTAAAATGGATGGCGCTTGAACCTGGTAATCAAATGTCAGATGTAGCTCCTTTATCAAGCAAATACAATGGTCTCCTCTCAGAAAGTATCATATGCAGAACTTTGAGATGATTGCACCCTGATGCTTATCCTAGCAGGACCTTTACTCATCAAAAAAACAGAAATTCATCAAGTTTGCTCTTTCCTAGCAGGCCTGTGGATAAAAAGTTATATTAAGTCCTAAGTGAAGCTTGTAGATTTAAATACAAATGAAATTGCTCTTAACCCTGAGCAACAGAACCTTGTAAAGTTAAACAGATCTCTTCAGGAAGGAGGAACAAGTTTCTCTGAGAATAACATGTCTTATGCCCAGGAATTTCAAGCTGGTACAAACTTTGAAGCCCACAATAAGATGGAGGTTAAGCACAATCTAGTGGGCGACATTGAGCTTGTGGGATGCTATGTCCACCCCATGCCTGTTTTGTCAGTGTCACTGAATACAAGAGAGAATGAAATCCATATTTGTGTCGTATGTGGCCTTTTGGCCGATAAGGACACAATCTTGTTTATCTACAAAGTGAAAATTATAGAACCAAGGATGCAAAGCCCTACTTTTATTGGTTATACGCCAATAATATTGCCAACTCTAAAGGACAGGAGTGGTGGAAAGGTTAGTTATTATATCCATGTTTTGTGGGCATTCTTATTATTGTCCATTGTTTGTTCAAGCAGTATGTGGCCTGCTTCTTGCATGTTATTATTATACAACTTTGGGTTTTCCTTTATCAGACTGCATTTGGACAGGATTTGGTTTGCAATTCACTCCAGATGGGCAGTCTCTTGTTTTACTAAGCTGTATAAAAACACCTTATTGCAGGTAGACTTGTTATCTTTTATTTTAGGTTATTCCAATATTTAAATGAAATTAGGGGTAAAGACGAACATACTAAGTTTCCATATTCTCAGGGAACAGAAGATCCCCTGCCTCTGCTCTACCTGTGAATTGGAATGCTTTGAAGAGAATGCGATAAAGATTGTGCAAGTAAAACTTGGTTATCTTTCAGTTGTGGCAAAATTAAAAGTAACCAATGGTGTTCAATGTATCTTAGTCTGTGAACCCAACCATCTTGTTTCTGTTGAAGATAGTGGGAGACTTCATGTATAGGTCATGAATTCAACATGGAGGTTATTTTTCTTGAGGCTATCTGTTTAGTTTTAGTTGCTGTTAGTTGTTACTGACACTTTCACACACTGTTTCTGTTGTCTACGCTATGAATATTTTCCTCTATTATGCAGGTTTCTTTGTTATTCATTGAACTGTTGCATTATCAAATTGTATTCACTAACTTGTTATTTTACTGTGATAATTCACAATCAGATTGAAATTTTTATCACTAAATTTGTAATTAATAAGTATATTATATGAAATTATTAATTGAGGGTGTTTTCACAACCCTCCAGGAAGTATTCTAACCATATAAATTTTCCATGGAACTGGTGATTTTCTGCAATCCTGCAGGTCATTAGTTCCATTTTATCTCTATTTAAAAGGATCATCCCCAAAAATGCTGCTGATAACTATACAATTTAATGTGATGTATATCTACCTGTGAAAGTGAGACAATGTAAAAAACTTGATTACCATGATCACTTTACCTACATCTTTTGCTTTTTTAATCTTTTGTTTGGAACTTGTTTACACCTAATATTTCATCCGTGGTGATGGCAAGCACAATGAGATTGAGCCCGTCTTGGTAAGATCTAATCCCATATCACTCCTGCCTCCATCAATCTTTTATCTTGATCCAGTCAAATATCATCTCATTGTAGATGAGATTTAAGCTCTTCATCTCTAATCGTTTCTAAGGAAAGTGTAAATGAATGTCTAGTGATTGAGATGTTGAGTATTCGTAATTCATGAAGTCCTTTTGTTATACTCACTAATTAGAGCTAGATGAGTTTTTCAACAGTGCATCCATGATTCAATGAGCTTTGCAGTTGAATGAACTTAATTCAAAGTATGAATGATTTATTTGAAGCTTTATGTCTCTAATTCTCCTTTCTTCTTCTTTCTGAAAACAAACTTGTTTGAATGTTGACTGTCCTTGATAAATAGCTGCGCATATTGGTACATGGTGCACTTATTTTAGTTGGTATCTTCTATTGGGACACCATCCTCATTGTTAAGTTTCTTGTGTGTTTCATTCACTGTATGCAGTGAACAGACAGAGGACTTCACTATACCAACTTTTGATTGTGCTCCTTGCATAGATGAGTTGAAGCGGATTCCAAAATGTGCTTCTTTGGTCATCGGTCATCATGGTTTGGGGGAATTTAGTTTATGGTATGCTGCCTTCGTCACATGTGCGTCTATTTACATATTAGTTTTGTCAATCCTTTGAAAGGCTATTGATATGGTATGTAATTGACTAGCATAATTTAGGACTATTAAGATTACATCGTTAGTATTATCTTCATAAAAAGTTTCTATCTCATTTTCTGCAATAGTTTTTGATTTATTTGCCCTTGATGCTTAATATCAAGACTTGCCATAATGCATAAGATTGTCAATGGCAAAATGTGTGAATATAGTTCAGGTTGAATATCAAATTATCATAATTCCTTTTTGGTTTAGAATTTTTATTGCTTACAGAACTATCTGTCCACAATTTTTTGAGTGGAAACAAGCTTCTTGTACCTTCAGGAGGGAGAAGGGAGGTTGGGTTGGGGCTGTTAACCTAAAACTTATTATGTAATCAATAAGCATAAAGGACATTTAAATAAAAAAATAACTTAAAACATATTTTAAATAATTGAATTGATATATTTATCCTCATAAATTATAATTGGGGCAAAGGAGGGTGTGTAACTATGAAATTCATGGAATAGCAAAGTAGATAGTGGAGGTCGGAAAAAGGGGGTAAAATAAAGATATAAACTAAATAACAATTTATTTTTTTCCTTATTATCTTAAATTAATTTAGCCATACCATTATGTTATTTTGCTAAACATATTTAATTTACTTGATGACTTAAATTAAGTTATTAAGTCACTTTTAAGTTATTGAGTAGATTTACCAAGCACCTACTTAGTCCTTTGCTTACTTTAATGGATTTAATTTTTTAAGTTTCCTGCATTTCAAAATAGGCATAGATGTAGCCAAGTGCGCTTAAATCACATGGTCAGCAATGATTTTTTTTTTTTAATTTTTTTTCCTTCCTATGCGATTGAAATATTGTGAAATTTTCTATCTGCTACCATTTATAGAGCTCTATCCAATATCTGTCAATTCATTGAAACTGAAAAGTTAAAGGAACTCTGTTGCCTGGATTGATTTTTTAATGTTATAACTTCTATTATCATGTTCATATATCTGTAGATTCTCCTGTATTATAATTATAAAGATTGGGCTTCTGTCTTTATTTTTGTTTCTAGTGGGAACTATAACACATTACTAGGTTATGAAAAATCATCGAGATACTCTTAATTGTGACGGAAAATGCCTGTAATGGTGAGCTTTTATATAATGGATTTAACTAGATCCAAATATGAATTTATCATAAGCTTGATAAAAAGCCAGCCACTGTGCCAAGTGAATTGTTCCTTTTCCTCTTCTAAAGTGAGGAATTCATGGACCATAGACCTTCCGTCAAAGATGGAACCCAATAAACACCAAATAACCATGAACCAGCAGCATTAAACTATTCTAAGAGTCAACAAGTCCTCATGATATATGGTAATACACCTTGCACTGCCAGATTTTATATCTTTTCTTTGTTACATTTTGCTACTATTTTGTTTCATCCAATTTTCTATGTTGTGGTGCTTTTACTGGTAGTTCTGCAACCAAAATTTCTGGAATGTGAAATCAGTTTGTATCTTTGTACAATGTTTCTGAGGCGAGTATAATGTGATTGACTGTTTAGTTCTTATTGTCATTTATACTTATTATTTATTTATTTTTGTTTCTTTGCACTTTTATTAAATTCCTTTATTACTAGGTTATCAACATTTAAGCTGCATCAGCCTGTCTTATAATTCTTGTTATTTGATGATGCTCTTTTTTTTTAATATTTCTTACAGGGATATTTCCCAACGCATCCTCATATCGAGGTTCACTGTGCCAGATGTTTCAATTTTCAAATTCATTCCAATCAGCTTGTTTAGTTTCCAAAGCGAGGTTCCTCTTTCCAGCAATCCTGATGTGGATTTGCACATAAACAAAATAATGGCTTCAACAAAAATGTGGTTCTCAAAGCACAATGAAAATAATACCTTTCTTCCATTAGAAGGGGAAAGCCTTGCAGTGTGGCTTCTTGTTTCAACTCTTTCTGACTTTGACACTCAGCACGACAATCAAATGAACGACTGCCAAATGAATCCAGTCGGATGGTGGAGACTAGCTCTCCTAGTGAAGAATATGGTCATCTTGGGAAGCACATTGGAACCAAGGTGCTTTCTAGTGTTCTAAAACAGTATCTAAATACAACACATACTGTTATGTCATGTAATGCTTCTGCTTTATGTCTTTCTAAAGGATTAGGATGAAGGCTTCCCAGTTCTAAATATTCAGGGGCACTTAAATGTTCCATGGAAAACAAATGGTTCCATTGTGTTCTTGCATGAGCTTCTGAATATTTTAACAGCAGTTTTTTTTTTTTTATAAAATTATTTCATGGCATGCCTAGGATGATAGTTAAGATTTCAGGAATTATGCAGCTCCATGTTTTTTGTTGCATAATGCATTAGTTTGCTACTCTGGTCTTGTAATTGTTTCACCTTAAAGGTGGATTTGATCCAGAACGCCATGGTAACTGCAAGGTGATGTTTTAATTTCCAAGGAACATTAGAAGTGGCTCACAATTAATGGATCTTTATTCATCACTTTAGATCCTTTTAGTACAAGGTGATGAGGTAATAAACAAGTGTTAGCGCAGTCCTTTTCTAGAAAACCAGTACGAGCCAGTACGAGGATTATACTTCTGGAACATTAAGCATGAACCCCAAAATGTATCATGTACTTGAAGCTCTGATAGACAAAAAGTTAGTGTTGAAACTCTTATTTTAGTTGAAGTTGGGCCAGGAGTCCACAGCATATTCTCTTATTTTGAAATGCTGATTGACTGGTGTAATAAGGTTTTAAATCATTCCACTGTTCAGGGCAGCTGCTATTGGTGCATCGGCTGGTCATGGGGTCGTTGGTACACATGATGGACTTGTGTACATGTGGGAATTGTCTACCGGAACTAAGCTTGGCAGTTTACACTATTTCAAAGGTATGTATCACACTAACAATTTGGGTATTCTCTGATATGCTCTTTCTAGACATGAAATTGTGATGATTTAAACTAAGTACTGTATTTTCATCACTGGTCATGTAACTTCATCGTTACATATTTTTCAACTAGAAAATTATATGCATGTTTCTCCTTTCTGATCCTCGTGTTTCTTTAGTTACCAATTTAATTTGTAGTTGTGTATTGCAATTCTTCATAATTCCTCAGGTTATGATGTTAACTGTCAATGTTATTTTTTAGGATGAAAAATGCTTCCTCTTGATCTCCTGCATTTTTATTTAAATTTTTTTTTTATAATTACCTAGGAGACCGCTTTCCAGAAAATGGGAAGGATGTTCATATTTTATTCATGTAATATTCTGCAAATATTCACACAATTTGCAGATATTGAAATAGTTGTAATATAATGCTCATCTAGCGGCATGGTGTCCTTTTTTTTCAAGATTTTGTTTTCCATAAAAACAAACAGAGCCTTTCACTGGCCCCTTTTGGGTTGAAAATAATTATACAGTAACATGGTGAAGTATAGTAAGATGACAACATGTACTTTCAAGCTTTGATCTTTTGAATGATTCTCAGTATTTTCATGTTGTAACTTTGGTATCAGGGGGTGTGTCATGTATTGCTACTGATGATTCAAGATCAGATGTTTTTGCTGTAGCTGGTGACGAAGGTCGGTTGCTGGTCTACCTACATTCCCAAAAGGAATCTTGAATGCTGTCTGTGAGCTGGTATTGAAGTGAACCAGACTGTACCTTGACAATATCTGCAAATTCAGGTTGGTTAAATATTTTTACATCCATTACTTTCTCTTTTCTCCATTATTGGATAACTCAACAAGGAATATATAATCTGATAATTGTTAATAAAATTTGGATGATATTTTCAGCCCAGATGTCTTGTCTCTCTCTCTTCTTTTTTTATGCTATTAATTCAACAAATAAATGCTATTTAGGTAACAAGTGACACAAATGTTGATATTTTCAATTACTTTATAGATGGTAGGTCGGTCACATTGCCTGAAAAAGGCAGTGAGGTATTATAACTAATGGATGGCAATTGAGATCCATCTGATGGATCTAAGAATCTCTCTCGAATCTATGAAATCTTAGGGGGGGAAAAACAAGTGTACTAAAAGTTAATAAACATAACCATGATGCACCAATGTTTATGTCATTTTTGGATCTATTAAATATGAGAGTTGTTGAGCAGTCCCTGGAATCACTACCTACAATTAGCAGACGGCAAGGACAATGTTTTGTCATTCCACGACACCCATGTTATAGTTTTGTTGAGTTGTCACATGTGACTTTTAAGGAAAAAGGAAATAAAAGCAAAAATAAAAAATGCAATGGATTGGATTTCGTCCAACAAAGATGATAAAATCAGGGTAAAGAAAAACGAAGAAAACACACAGAATTTACGTGGTTTGGTAGTGTGTCTATATCCACAGGAACGGTGGCTCAAACTTTTTACTATCACCGAAATAGGGTTATATATGAGAGTATTTATAATAATCATGGATATGATCAAATTATAAAAATACTCTTATATCCTAAATATACCGTACTATGGGGTTTTTCCCCACACCTCTAACTTGTTATTTTGACTTCCACACAACAAAAGAGATTATGCATAGAGGGCAAATGCTTTTGCTATGCTCCACTCTGCTCAAGTATTTACCTGGCCCTTCTAAGTTTGATATTTATTCTCAGTAGCTATATGATATGAGAAATGAAATGACCCCATCTATAGCTTTTATTTAGTAAAGCATGCATGTTGTTTATTTCAAAATTTTATATCCTACAATTTTCCATGCTTTTGAATTTTGAAGCCTTTGGAGGCAGCAAGAGCTCTACCCACCGACACCACAAGAAAATGGAAGAGAATTTTTTTACCACGCTTCCTGTGTACAACAGCAAAGAGATTTTCTTGTTTGCTTTAAGACTTTTAGAGGCCTGTCTGTGAGCTTCCCTTTCAAAATTTGAAACTTGCTTTCCTCAAAAACCCCAAATCATCATGCAAATATAGAGCCAAAGGCCCCCCACCACAATTCTCTCAATCACTGCTCACACCAATCAAGTAATTGACTTCCTAATTTCAAATCTCCTTTATTGCTCCAAAAAGAAGATAGTATAAATATAGATTACATCCCCAAATTCCAAAATCAAAATGATTCTGAGAGAATAATAATAATAATACAAAATGAAACACCAGAGAATTTAATAATCATACTAATTAGTCATAATGACAATAAGAATAGTAGTAATACTAATAATAATAGAAGTTACAGAAGTTAAGCAGCTTCTGGGTTTGGGTTTGGGTTTGAGAAGTAACAGCAAGCCAAAGAAGGGTCTCTCTCTAGTCTCTAGTCTCTACTAGGCAGGACCGTTGGTTAGCTTGGCAGAATGTGGAGCAGATGGGTTGAGCTCATCCCAAGCTTCAATCCATGTGATCATGGCATCTGCTAGCTTAAGGAAATACGGATCAAGCTTTCCGAGCTTAGCCTTGACCTGTTCGGAGAGTTCAAGGTAGCATTGTTGAACGGTGGTGCATTCCTTTGGAATCCTTAGAGATTGAAAGAATGGGATCAGCTCTTCTTGCCAGTAGATCCCATTGTACTCCTTTTTCAGGTTAACAAATGGATTGCTCGCTTTGCTGTGCCATATGTAGGGCAAACCAGTCTTTACTCCCCATCCCATATGGTCACATATCACCTACAAAATCCCATTCATTCATACCACTCTCTGTTTTCAGTCTCTTTACAATATTTCTGATCCCCAGGAAAGAAACAAATAACAAAAGTACATCAATTTTATCAAATTCTTTTGACCTTTATAACGAAAAAGAGAAAGCAGCTATCATGCTATTAATTTGAAAATAATTATTGGTTATTCATGATTCATGCTTACTCCATAAAAATGATTAGGATTCTGTCAATATATCACCATAACTAGCAAATGTACTAGTACATTCACTAGTTAGGGAGTAGGTTGAACCATGTAAATCTAATTTTTGGTGATGTATGTATAATTATTTTCAAATTGGTAGCATGATACATACTTTTTCCAAAAAATAAAAGACCAAAACAGGGGAAGGGGAATCCATAGAGTAGTAGTAGTAGTACCTTCATGCACCAGCCAGCCCACATATCATCGTAGCGTCCAATAGGCTGACCATCACCCATGAGTCCGAAGTACATAGCAGGTCCAATCAGTTCACGGTTGAATGCCAGATTCATACCACACATGGGGAACAAGGTCCCCTTCGGAACTGTTAAAACCGCATCTACATACCTGAAAAGGCATATTTCTTTACAAAAATGGTGGATGATGATTTGTAAAATCTAGGAGAGAGAGAGAGAGTCATAGTTTTAAAAGGCGCAAGACCCATGAAGACACTAAGGTCTCTTGGAGACTTGTGAGGGGCACCTGAGGTGTGAACTTTTGTGAAGTGAAACATGACCTTATATGCACAACAAATTTTTTTTTTTTGATAATTAAATAAACAATATATTGACAAACAAGGTCAAACCCTAGAGTATATAGGATGTATACAAAGAAAAAATAACAAAAAATGCAGAGGAGCAAATACCAACCACCCTAAAAAATCGAGTCTAAGAGTACTAGAGAATGCACCTTAACAAGTTTACAATAGATAAGACCTCATAAATAAGGAATTTTTATCGAAGTGAGATAGGTGATGAAGGAATTTTTCAGCCTATCCGGAGAAAAATTGTCATTATCAAACACCACCCTGTTTCTTTCTTTCCTATTTCTTAACTAATAAAATGTGATTATATTAATAAAAAATAAAAAATTCCTAAAATTTCAATGAAAATGGTAGTGACATAATATAAATTTCTATAGATAATTAGAGATTTCAAGAATAAAAGCGGTTTAAAAATAAGTTATAGTCTCTTCAATAAGGCACATGTCTTGAAAGGGGAAGCGAGTACCTAGTGTTTCGCTCAAGAGGTTTGACAAGCTGGGTGGGTGCATCGTAATCAGGGATGTTGAGCCAGAGACCATGAGAAACAGCAGTAGAAACCCCCTCACGCAGACTGAAAGGGTAGCCACGAACAAAGTCTGCACCATCTCTGTACGGATCATACAGAGTGTTGAAGAAATGTGGAGTCGATGGAGTTAGGAGGTTCTTTATGTGCTGCTCAAGGGCATTGATCTCTTTCCCACTTGGCTCTTTCGCAACCTGCACTTCATCCATCCATCCATCCATCCATCCATCCATATCATTAGTCTAAATCCCCAAAACCACTTATGAAAAATCTTTAATTACTACTACTACTACTACTCATCCACAATTGACAAACAAAAACTTGTAAACATCTCTTGATTCATGGCTATCAGCTATGCTTGTTGGAGTTTGAACAGGAACAGGAACAGGTCTGTTATGGAATAATACAACAGCATTGTAGTTATTCATTAAAATACACACAATCCCCATCATCACATTGCTAGTGAAGACAGAGGAAAACAACTAGACCTTCTTCAAATTCATTGTCCCAATTCTGGTTCAAAGGAACAGGTATGATCGATCACCAAACTTAAAACATCTGTTTCTAAGAGGAGGAGCTTCATGAGAGGATTGCAAGTAATGCAGGTGTAAGCAGAAATCTATCTATGATCAGAACAAATTGAGATGGAAATTTTAGATTTTAGAAGTTGATGTTTGGAAAGAACACAAAAGCTTAAAATTGAAAATCCAGGGAGTTTCTGATAAAATACCAGTACCAGAAACAACCAGAGAAACAAACAGCCACAAATCAATTCGTTTGAAAAGCACACATTGTCATCAAAACCCCGAATCCACATAAATACCCACATTTGCCGAATCAAGTTCCATTTTCCTACCAATCAAAACAAACAGAAAAGCAGAGAACTCACGAAGCAATCGTCGTCAATGGTGAAGATGTACTTCTTCTTCGAAACCATATAGCCAAAGCAGCGACAAGCAGAGTCCTTGAAGGAGATACAAGAGGCCTTAGGACCCAGAATTCTGTTGATGTCGTTGCGGTTGTAGAGCTCGTAGTCGAATCCTTCGGGGACCCTAATGGTCTTCGATGGATCACCATCTTGAACGATTATAAGATGGTATGCCTCAAAAAAGGGCCTCCACATCTCCAGAAAATCCAGGTTCCGGATCGTGGGTATCACGATATCCAGCTCATCTTTCAAAAGAGGAGTGGGTTTCACCGACTCCGCCGCCATGGAACCACTGACCGGCCGACCAGAATATCACTCCGATCGTCAATCAAAGAAAGCCTTTCTGCTCTCTCTCTCTCTCTCTCTCTCTCTACCGCCAAATCAGATACTTCTTCTTCCAAATTCCTAATCCCTATATAGACAGAGACTTATCTCGTAAACCATAAATATCAAAAACACACCTGCCACTTTTCACAAAATATCTCCAACCTCCCTCACATTCATATAATATCGCCACCCTCCCCCAATCAACTTATCTATATTTAATTTTTTTTAATGGCATCCGGTCAGTTTTTTTTTTCCCTTCCACTTACTAAAATGGACTATTCGTTATTCCTAGGGTTTGTTTAAGCATATGTATAACATTTACTTTTCTAAGTTTTTTTTTTTTTTGTCCCGTCATGAGGTTGAGTTGGGCTGGTTCATACATGGAAGACGTTTTTAAATCATATCATATGAGACTAATTCCCGTATGAGTTAGGAAAGATTATAAGTACCGTAAAACTCTACCATATAATACAATTATATTTCCATATTTGAACTCGAGATCACTAATTAAGTTATACCCATAAAAATAAATTATTTTACTAAACATATATATATATAGCATATATATATATATATATATATATATATATATATATATATATATATATATATATATATAATTTAGTTGTTTAAATGAAATTAGTAATTCACTTTAACTTATTAAATTGATTTATCAAACATCAATAACCTATCGTATCAAATTTCAAATGAGTAATGAAGATGCATATCCAAATTCAGAAATGGTAGTCTTGCCATTTTCCCATCAATCAAAAAATCAAGTTTATTTTTTCTAAAAGGATAAAACAAAAAGAGGCGTTGTAATCGACCGAACTATTCGCAGCCGCCGGGCGCTCGCTTGTTAGGCTTCACTCGAACTCAGGCTTATTAAGTTAATCAGCTGAGTTCCGAATATCATTTCAAGGTCTTGCTAAACGAGCAGAGTCCGAAGACTCTAAATCGGCCATCGCCAGAACAAGCCGCGAACAGCCAAATTCCTATTCCTTTAAAATCGTCAAGCCAAGCCCGCCTAATACTCGCTCCCGATAAACATAATATTTATCATTTAACAAATCAAGAATTCATATGAACAAATGAATGAGTTATGAATAGAGAAACTAGGTTTTACATTAATAATGAAGCTTAGCAACAATACAAAGAAAAGGATGAATATATATATACTAAGAGATAAAACCCTAAAGCTATTAAAGCTATTAAAAAAAGACTAGTCTACCCTTAAAAGTAAAGTAGAATTACAAAGAGAAATAAGAGAAAATGACTATAGTACTCCATAACACTTATTATAATATTTAATATCTTCCCCTCAAACTCACTATGCCGCCGCAATGTCACGAGCCTAGCTAGATAAAAACTTAAAAACGTGAGATAGAGTGTGTGATTTTGTAAAATGTCGGCAAGCCGTACAGAAGAAGGCTGAACGAAGCGTAATGTTAAAGTGCCGCCCGAAAATGATGTCGAATGACATGACAATCAATCTCACATGCTTGGTCCGCTCGTGAAAATGCACCTGGCAATTTGATAGCACTCTTATTATCACACAATATAATGGAGTGGGTTGATGAAGAAAACACCCATATCCGCAAGCAACCATCGTGAACTAAACTATCTCACAGTGCAAGAGCCATGGCACGATACTCCCGCTTTCTCGTGGAAGATCTAGAGATAACATCTTGTTTCTCGCTTCTTCCGGGGAATGAGAATCCCCCCAAAATACAAAAACCAAGAGTCGACGAAGGACCAGATCACTAGCCCAATCAAGATCGAATAAGCATGCACCCAAGGATGAGGTAGAAGAGCAAAGACTCAAACCGAGTACCGAAGATACTCTCAAAATACGGCGAACAAGAGCCAATGAACTGTAGTAGGTGAAGTAACAAACTGACTAACTATATGAACATCATATGTACGTCGACGAGTAAATTCCAGAAGATAAACCAAACTACCAACAACAAAGGCGTATAACCGGGATCCCAAGAAAGGAGAACCATCAGAAGCGTAGTAACGAGCATTAATCTCATCAGAGTATCGCGAAATTATTATCGCTGATACGAGACCGCTCAAATATATCAGAGATGTACTTAGATTGAGAGAGAAGATAACCTTTCGGAGAAGATGCAACTTCAATACCTAAAAAGTAACGGAGTGAGCCCAAATCCTTCATTGCAAAACAACGAGTCAACTCTGTCTTTAACATTAGAATTCCATCAACATCATCACCAGTAATAATCATATCATCAACATATAAAGAAAGGTATCACGACTGCCAGAGTACATCTAACAAATAATGCGTAATCAGCGATTGCCAGACGAAACCAAGTGAGGTAATAACAAGAGGAAAACTTTTCAAACCGTGCCTCGAGGAGCTTGCTCGAGACCATAAAGGGCTTTTTCTCGAGCTTGCAACCACCGTGCCGATGAAAAACCCCGTGAGGAGGAACCATATGACTCTTCTGAAGACTTCCATTTAAAAAAGATTTTTAACATCCATTTGAGTAATATGCCAATGACGGTCGTATAACCGCAATAAGGGTACGAATCGTAGTCATTTTTGCAAATGTGAGCAAAGTCTCTCATAATCCATACCATATTGTCGTGAATATCCCTTTAGCAAACTAATCGAAGATAATTTTCAACATCCATCGATTGAGTCTTAATTTATAGAATCTAACGAGAACTAATGGCACGTTTACTCCGGGAGGTAAAGGTACTCAAATCCCAAGTATGTGTCTCGATGTAGAGCAAAGGAGTTCTCCCATAGCATGCCGCCAAAGTGGATCTACCGATCGCCTTATAGGACAAAGGCTCGTAGAGACGATGAACTCAAGCTAAAATGAGACAAAAGAAATAGAGTAAAAAAGTAACAAAATCAAAGTTGTTGGAGTGGACTTACTAAGCATTTAGTAGGGTAACGGGGAGAAACAGAGCCGTAGTCTTTAAGGTGATTGAGCAAATGTGAGAAAGGAGAGGAAGCTATAAGCATGTCAGAGCTAAAGTACCAAGATTCGATGAAATATTAGTTGGAACTCGCAAGAATTATGATCGAAAAGAGTAGGACGACCGGGGAACATCAGGGAATAATAGCATCATGAATAAAGCAAAGGATCAATACGAATAAGATCGTATTTTTACTATGTTACGAGCACTAAGCAGAATAGAAAATAAGGTATATGTTCAAGAAATACAACATGACGCGAAACATATAAATTTTGACTCCGATTGGATCAAAACAACGATATCCCTTTGACTCGCACCATAACCTAGGAAAGACACAAATAAAGTGCATTTTGAAGACAACTTAATACGCCAACGTGAAAGTCAAGAACAAAACATGTAGAACCAAAACACGAAGAGAAGAATAATCGTATATGCCTATATAATTTTTCAAAAGGAGACAAACTCAATTGTGAGAGGTTGGAATTTATTAATCAAATGAGCTACAAGAAGGACTGAGTTTTCTCAAAATTCACTTCAGGCTCAATGGCGTATAAAGTAGGATCTAGTAGCTCAACAATGTGTCTATGTTTCCTTTCAAGAACACCATTTGTTCAGAGAGTATCTCAGACAAGAAGTTTGGCGAATTGTCCATCGAAAGCAAGTAACCGCAAAAAGCATGAGAAGCATACTTCCACCCAAATCACATCTAAAACACTTGATAATGTGAGGAATGTCAGGAAACATGAGAATTCAAAATCATTGAATATACTTAGAAAATCGGGAACGCTTCATAAGATAAACCCAAGAATAACGAGTGCAATCATCAATAAAGGAAACATAATAACGTGATCCTCCTTTTTGTGGTAATAGGAGAAGGACCATACATCGTAATGAACAAGATCAAATGGGAGTAAGAGAACCAAAAGTACTTTTATTAAAAGGCGTGCTGCACTGGGCTAATTTGCAACCACAACAATCTGAAATATTACTAGATTTCACATTGCCTAAGGCTCCTGTAGAAGCTAGAAACTGTAAGCAAGATGCATAAATATGACCAAGGCGAGAATGCCACAAATAAAAGACAGACGAAGAATCACTCAAACGAAAAGAAGACAAATCAACACTAGAAACAAGGGTCGCAACATCCGTACTCAAGCCTCATCCAAAACATATAGTCTCCCTTTCCTACGGCCGGTCCCAATCAGCTTCTGGGATTGCGGGTCCTGCACATAACAAGCGGAGGAAGAAAAAAAGACTAAATATCCAGATTCACAAAGTTGACTAACAGAAACAAGATTTATAGTAAGTTTAGGAATATAGTAGACATCAGGAAGGGACAAATATGGTGTAACAATAGACCCACAACCTGCTAAAGGCATAGGAGTGCCATCAAGAAATAACATCGATGTTACGTATGAATAATGAGATAAAGAAACAAATGATGACAAATCAGGACATATGATGAAGCGCCGTAATCTAAGACCCATAAAATTGAGATGCACTGATGAACAAGAGGATGACAAACCTATAGGAGAGGATGCATGGCATGCACGCGCTGCATGAACTTTTGAAATCAAGCCAAGCATAGATGGATCTAATGATGGAGTAGCCATGGCAGCATTAGGATTAGGCGGTCTGAGGGACCACTGTTGCTGATGCTGCTGTGATGGTGGATGTATAAAAGGTGGTCGTTGTTGAGGAAACTGCTTTGACTGGTGGGGCTGCTGTGATTTACCTCTGTTCAACAATATAGGACACTGTGATTTCCAATGACCTTTGCTTACGTAAAACGACATTCATCTCTGGAGCACGTAGTATGTGATCTAAACTCGGTGCATTACCAATAGGCCTTCGAGGACCGCAAAAACAGAGGAGTGGTCAATATAGGAGCATCTTTTCCTCAGATGAGACTTAAGTCGCATCTCCTCGCCTACGCTCACTAACTACTAAATCAATGCATGCGCTGGATTGCGATGCGTAATAGTCCTAATGGTCCTCAAAATCATCACGAAGAGCCATCAAAATTGAACCAAACGCCGCTTCTTCTCTTTTCCGCAATATATATGGAGCAAAAGCCCTTAACTCGCAGACTCGTTAGTGCTAATCGTCCCATAACTGGCCATAGCATCATAAAATCTCAGACACTCATATTTTTCTCGTAGGAAGCACGAATATCAATTTCCAACCGGGAGCATCAAGCAAAATTAGATTGTGTGTACAACTTTGCCAAATAATCCCAAACTTCCTTAGCAGCCAAATTTTGCCAATTATGCTCCTATGGTGTGTGCTTAATGTAATTATTAATCCAAGTGATAATCTTTGAATTCATCGTATTCCCCAAACATCTACCAATTTCATATAATTTTCGCTTTCTCATCCCTAGGTTTAACAAAAGCTCCAAACATAACCTCACATAATTTTTGCCTTCAAAATTTTTTTTCATCACATAACTCCAATATGTATAATTTTTTCCCAACCACTGAGACACTAATTGATCAAGAGAATCATCTCTTACCTCACCCATCACAACAAAAATAACAAGATACTCAACAACATCCAACAAGAAATAATAATAAGAGCCAAGAAATCCACCGAACCCAGAAATCCACCGATCCAGAATCATAACAATAAACAGTAACCAAAAAAAAATAAACCTGGCTCTGATACCATGATAAACATAATATTTAATATTGATGAACAAATCAAGAATTCATATGAACAAATGAATGAGTTATGAATAGAGAAACTAGGTTTTACATTAATAATGAAGCTTAGCAACAATACAAAGAAAAGGATGAATATATATATACTAAGAGATAAACCCTAAAGCTATTAAAGCTATTAAAAGACTAGTCTACCCTTAAAAGTAAAATAGAATTACAAAGAGAAATAAGAGAAATGACTATAGTACCCATAACACTTATTATAATATTTAACAGGCTCGACTCGGCTTAATTACACCCCTAGAAAAATGCATGGGAATATAGCTGCAAACACCAATACTTGTATGTATTACTATTTTTATTGTTAAAATAGAAAAGGTAGACTTTTATGATATGGATCGCTTTCACTTACTTTTGCATGTATAAAAACAAAAGGGAGCTAGAAAGGATTAGTTTGATTTTTGTTTTTGAAAACTGCTTTTAGTTCTCATAAACAAAAAAAACACAGATTTGATTCTTAGTTGTTTTTTGTTTTGTAAAACACAAAGAATACAAAAAACACTAAATTCAAATAACAAAAAGAGTTTTCTGTGTTTTCAAAAAAAGTCATTCTCGACAAAAACTTTCATAAACAGGAACGAAACATACTCAAAGATTATCTCAAATATCATTTTGGTCAATTCCATTTCCACCAATCTTCCCATGTTCTAATTAGGACAGATGGGTCTCTGATTACCACTACTCCTCATTCACCTTCATGGAAATTGGAATGGAATGGGATTAATGGCATTTTTTTTTAGTTTAACCCATCACATGCTCTTCTTTTTCCCACTAATATTCTGACTAATTCCACCCTTTTTCAGGCTTAATTAGTACCTTACCTACTCTCAAGCATCCTGTCTTACACTGCCATTAAACTATGATCATTTCTGTATGACAGTCCATGCATGTTTGATGTTACTGGCAAGAAAAGACATCTTTTGCTTACTTACTTCGGTATCCTATATTAAAATATGCCAATTTCCAATTGAGTTTTAGAAAGGAATAAATTTTTTTTTTTTAATTATTAAATTAGTTTGAAAATCTAATTAAAGACGAATAATACAGAATAGCCACAATAACGATCGATTAAAAATCATAAATCACAAATACTATTATTCACATAAGCGCTTAACAATTTTAATATAATAAAGCTTCAATATTTAAGCCTAATTATCATTACGACAACTATCTTATGTCTTATTTGTCAAGTATCCATGACAACGACTTTTAATAGCTTTTAAGATAATCAGAATTGTCATGGATGATATTCGAGAATTCTATATTTTCAATCACATTGCTCATAATACCCAGACGCAAGACTATTATTTCGATACAATCATTTTCGGCTTTCAAATAATTTAATAATTGTCAATTGCCACCCTAGCTATCATAAATGAATTATAGTTAGCTAGCTAGGTTAAAATTAAGACTATCTCATTTCCTTTATTTTTTATTTGTTTAAGACTTTACTCTACCTCTTAATTAATTATTTCTCCATACAATACGTACAGATCAGTTCAATGATTAAGATCCAACTAAACATGACTTGAATAATCTAAAATGCAAATTACACACACACACACATATATATATATATATATATAGATGATTGGTAACATGGCATTTTCCTTAGAAAATTGATGCTTGGGGGATACCAAACACAATTTTTTTAATTAATTTGGCCAGGGCTTATAATGCTTTGCCCAGATTTTTCTGCTTGCTCGTGTAAACAATACAGGCAGATGGTCAGGAGGATTCTCTTTAGTTGTCTATATATGAACCTTCTCAAAAGAATAAAATATTGGTAATTACGGATATATCTATACTTGGATTTTACGGATATATCGGTAAATATTGGTGAAGCGAAAATTAACAAAAATACTTTGAAATTTATGAAAATACTTTGTTGAACTATAAAAAAGATATAAATAAGCAAATATATACTTATTGAAAACAATATTCATTATAATTTATCGAGAAATTATATTACAATAGTCATTTAAAACCAAAATGAAGACTGATGTGGCTTCATTACATTATTTGATGAAGGAATCCCATCTTAATGAAGATAATATTCATAACAAGATCTTCAAAATATTGAGATAAATCACAAAGAAAAAATAATTTGAGAGTTAAATAGAGCTTGGATGTGATGTCCCAAATCCTCGGTGTCTCTGACAACCACAACCTCGTAATACTATGTTTCATATAGAGTAAAAATGGCCACTTGGGCCCATACATCAATACTCATAAAAAATACATCAACTATATACCATAATTCAAGAGTTATTACATTACTCTTAACCAAAACATATATCAAAATTTACAATTTTAATACATTTTATACAATGAAAATAACAAAGGCACAATCCGGCTTTCTTCTCAAACGCGGCCTCTAGTGAGCGCCGTCCTCCTGTACACTCCCTGTGTGATGCCCCAAAACTCGGGTCCGCGCGGACCACAATCCAGGAAATTCAATACATCTCTGACAGACGCCCTTACCCGACCCGCGGGCGGATCCGAATCAGTCCCGGATACTAAATCACTCCAAATTACTCAAAATCATATCTTGCTAAGCGACATTTAAATTGGGCAAGCCCATAAACATTTACATTTAACAAAATCCATTTACAATGTAGGCATCCAAGCCTTTTCAAAATGATTTACAAAATGTATCGCTCAAAGATTCCAAACTGCTTATACAAAAATATCCATATCAAAAAAGAACACATGAAATGAGGTACGCTGCCCGGAGCACACCGAGATTCTTTCTTTATGATCTCGACGTCCTCGATCTTAAACCGCTTATCGATCACTATCTATCACTTGCACTGCGCATTGGTAAAACAATACGCTAAGCATTTTCATGCCAGTGTTCTATACAAATCCATTCCGCCTCCAGCTTAAATCAATTTATATAATTTAATACCAGAACTTTCAATCATTTGATGATCAATATAAATACATTATATATACTCTGTTATATATATACAATAAATTATAGTTCATTGATCATCCCATAAATACATTTTCATAATCAATATTTCACAATCTCAAATCAATTCAATATGTCACAAATTCAATTTAGTTATGGCATTCAATTCAATTCGAAAATCAATCTCGCCTAAATAAATTCGCGAGTGCCAATCAATCTCGGTTCTCACACCACTTCCGCTTATGCCAATCAATCTGGGCTTATGCCCATCAATTCGCTTATGCCCTTAACGAATTTAATCGCGTCTTCGAGATAATGTGATATCGAGTCACCTGATGGGCCTACTGGCCGCAGGCCTAGATCACATGGTTTTATAACACAGCATCGGTCCTGGGCTGGTCACCGGGTTATAAGCAATCAAATAGTGAACACTACCGACACTTGGCCCCGCCTCGGCCGCTGATCGGAGTGACACATCAATAGTTCGCAAAGATCGCTTATTCGACCCTATTGGTATACCAATCTATCTCACGCGAAATAAACGTTAACATTCTATTAAGGCGTTTCAAATCTTTATAGCAAAATATAGTACAATATGTACGCTTGTATAAATTGTATTTATTTTCAATAATCATGAAATTTTATATGCAAATATTTCACAATCAGTTTTCTCAAATCCATTAAATCAATTCAATATGCTTTTAGAACAAACATGCAAAAAAACTTGAAACGAGGAATAGGAGTTGGTAGAAAAAACCCAAAAATATTTGCACTTTGATTCCAATCCTTGGAATCTCAATCACAGTTTGGCTTTTCCTCCTCGTCAGTCCCTATTCCAAAACCATTAAAGAACAATATTATTCAAGTGTACTAGTGGTTTTGGATAGGATTGATTTTCTTGAGTTTAATATGAGTTCAATTTAAACACTTATGTAGATGGATTCTTGACTCAATGGGCTTTCCATAGAGTGCAAGAACACTCGAATCGGGAGTTCGACGTAGGAGTTAGACCTTCCGGGTTGGAGGTCATACACAGTCAAATCCCGAACCGACGATCGACCCAAACTGACGAGCCTGTCACCACCCCGGTCAAACATCTCTATACCCTTAGAATATTAATGTATTCTGACTCAATGGGCTTTTATAGAGTCTAAGAACACCAAAATTGAGTGCCCAAACGAAGGAGATATGACCTTCCGGGGTTGGAGGTCATGTAGTCAACTTTGACGAGCCGACTAATCGACGAGCTGCAATCAAGGCGACGAGCCTCAGTCAAATACCTCGGTCTGACATCTAACATCCTCAGGGCATATGAATGTATTCTTGACTCCATGGGCTTCATAGAGTCCAAGAACACCTAAATCGAGTTCAAACGAAGGAGATATGACCCTTCCGTTGGGAGGTCAGCGTAGCTTCACCTTGACGAGTCGACCAACCGATATTAATCGCTTCGACGACCATCGCCGACGACCACCGCTGACGACCACTACGGATGACCACCGCTGGACGCACCAACGCTTGACGACACCGCTTGACGATCACCGCTTGATCTACCACCGCTTGACGTCGTTCGCTTGACGACACTGCTTCGACGCACCACCGCTTGGTTTGCATTAATCGCTGGATTTTACCATCGCTTGACGACCTTGGGCTTGGATCGACCCTAGCTTGACGACCATCGACCCATTTGATCGCTCGCAGTAAAAAGACCATAACTTGGTCTACGTAAGTCTGAATTAAGAAATTCAAAAGCCTAACATCGTCATTGATGTGGCTACAATTTCACAAAAGGACTTCATCGCCAAATTTCTTTATTTCGATCCAAAACTCCTTTCAAGGTACGGCTAGCTGACCCGAATCGACAACCGACCCGACCCAGATTTAGATGGGCTGACCTCATTAAAAGGACTATAACTTAGTCTACAGAGGTCCAAATCGAGAATTTCAAAAGCCTAACATTAAGCTAATTGATGTGGCTACAATTTACTAGAAGGACGACTCACCAATTTCCTTCACTTCGTACCCAAAAAATCAGCTCTGTTGTCTGGTTAGTTGCGCATCACCACAATGTGGCAGCCTCCCATGGTTTAAAATGCAACCAAACTTTCCCTAAGGGGCCGATAACTACCCAACAATCCTTAGGGTAGAAGAAGACCTACCTCATTTAGCCATTAGCTCCCTTGCTCCTGGGCTCTACTTGTAGCTCTTGTCACTAGGAAGGACTTCCCTTCGTGCTTCGCCGGAGACCTATGGTTCGATCGTCTGAAAATCTAGAGAGAAGGTGGAGCCTCTCTCTCTAACTTTCCCTTTTCTCTATTTTTCTTTTCTTATGGATCACTTTAATCGTATTTCTTTAAAAGTGAGCAAACTTCTCCTTTTCCTACATGCCACATGTCATTTCCTCGATTTTTTCTTTACTCATTTATTTCTCCTAATATCACTTGCATATAAACTATTTACACTGACCCGGGTCCCCATTTTACAATTTCTATATTTTCTCTTTTCACTTCGGTCACTGATTCAACAATCATCTAATCAATATTAAAAAATTTCTAGAAAAATACCTAAGTTATTCCCAATTATAAATTTAATATATAATAATTTTATTATAAAATTTTAGGTATTTTTGGGGTGTTGGCAACTCCCACTTAATAAAATTTCGTCTCGAAATTACCTTAGTCAAGCCATGATACCGGCCGTCGCACGCTTCACTTTCTCCCAAGTGGCTTCTTCCACCATGGTTTCTCCACAAGATTCGGACTAACGGAATCTTCTATTCCGTAATTCTTCACTCTGAGCCAAAATTTTACCATGCTTTCTATGTCAAATCGCCTCACCCACTGTCTCCTCGAAGAGACTACATGTGACGGGGTTTGATTGGTACTCCGCAGCACGGACATGTGAAACACATCATGGATCTTTTCCAAGTCCGAGGTAATGCCAACTGTATGCCACTCGGGTCCACTTTTCTCAATCACTTCATAGGGGCCAATAAATCTAAAATTAACTTCGCCTTTTCCAAATCTCATCACCTTCTTCCAAGGCGATATTTCTCTTAAAAACACCTTTCGCCGATCTCATCGACATCTTTCTTTCATGTCGATACATGATTTCGCTTCATCGCTGGCCACCTTCAATCTCTCTCTAATCATTTTCACTTTTTCTCGTTTCCTTGTATCAAGTCAAATAATCACTTCTTTTCACTCAATTCACCCAACACAATGGTGGTGTTCTACATTTTCTCCCATATAAAGCCTCATAAGGTGCCATTCCAACACTTGATTGGAAACTGTTGTTGTACACAAATTCAACTAAAGCAATGTGTCGATCCCAACTACCCTCAAGGTCGATCACACAACTCCTTAACATATCTTCCAGAATCTGGATCACTCTCTCAGATTGTCCATCCGTTTGTGGGTGGAACGCACTGAAATTCAGTCGCGTGCCCAAGGCCTCTTGCAATTTTCCCCAAAATCTCGAAGTAAACCCCTGGATCTCTAGCCTCGAAATAATGGATATAGAATCCTTGATGTAACCGAACTATTTCCTCATATACAGCCGCTAGCTTGTCAAGTGAATAGTCCGCTCACCGGTAGATGATCCGACTTAAGTTAATCGATCTTACTACGACCCAAACTGAGTCATGCCTTCTCCCTGTCAATGATAACTCAACCACAAAATCCATGGTGATTCGGTCCCATTTCCACTCCGCACTCTTAATAGGCCAGTAATAATCCCGTATGAACTTGATGCTCCGCTCTTACTTTTTGACACACCAAACACTTGGCTACAAATTCCCGATTATCTCTTTCATCCTCGGCTCACTGCATCGACATTTTTAAATTTGATACATCTTTGCGGCTACCGGATGGATAGCAAAAGATCCACTATGTGCCTCTCTTCAAGTATGGATTTCTCAATTATTACAATCGGTACACAAACCCGACCCTTATAATAATACAACACTCCATTTTCGCTCAATCGTGGAACTCGCTTCTTACCATTTCTAATCCACTTATTATGGCAACAATTTTCTTCTTTCCTTTGTGCTCTAGCACTTGATTCAACAAACTCGCCCCGCGACGCTCTAAGCACACAAAGACCATCAGCCATATAATGACAATGGGCATTCAACGCCTCGGGCCGCTCAGATGACTTTCTTATCGTGCCGCCTACCACTACATCGCCTTTCCCGTGATAATCAATTACGCAATTACAATCTTTTATCGCCCATCCATTCCGTTGCTCAAGTTAAGCTCGCTGTGAGGGCAAATACTTTAAGACTCTTATGATCGCAGTAGATGAAACACTCTCTCCATACAAATAATGTCTCCACCACGCAAATACAATTGGGCGTTAATTCCAAATCATGCGTGGGGTAGTTCCTTCTACGCGGCCAACTGCCTCAAGCATGTGCTACCACTTTACCCTCTGCATTAGGACACATCCAAGTCCATTTAGCGACGCATCACTAAAAATCACATATTATCCATCGCCGGGTCGGTTGAGTAAGAACCTGAGCTTCCTGCTATGAATTGCTTTCAACTTATCGAAACTTTTGACATTTTTCACTCCATTCATACTTTACATTTTTCTCGAGCAATCCCGCTTCATCGGGCTCAGCTACAGAAAACTCCTTAACGAATCTTCTATAGTATCCCCGCTAGTCCTGTGAAACTACGCACTTCGTCACATTTCTAGGTGGCTTCCATTCAACAACCACTTCTGGCTTTCTTGATTCACTCTGATTCCTTCTTTCGATACTATATGCCCAAGAAAGGACACACTTCATTCTTCCAAAACTCACACTTGCTCGCCTTGCATAAATAACTCTTTTTCTCAAAGTCTCTAACACTACACTAAGGTGTGTGTCATGACTATCCGACCTTGAATACACAAGAATGTCGCCTATGAACACTAATGCATAAACCGATCCACATTACCGGCCTGAAAACACGATTCATTAGGTCCATGAACGCCGCCGGAGCATTTGTCAATCCAAACGGCACATATGAACTCATAATGTCCATATCGCGCCCTAAACGCCGCCTTATGCACACTCCACATCTTTAATTTCAATCGATGGTACCCGTGATCGCAAGTCAATCTTTTGAAAAGATACTTGCACCTTTTAATTGGTCAAACAAATCATCAATTTCCGTAACGGATACTTATTCTTTATCGTTAACTTGTTCGCTGTTCAGAATCAATACATACCGGGCGGTAAATTTCCTTCTTTTTAACAAAAAGCACGAGCTCCCCATGGTGATACACTTGGTCTAATAAACCCTTTTTCTAGTAGCGTTCTTGCAAATCGCACTTCAATTCCTTTAGCTCTAGCGAGCCATTCGTGACGGCAGTAATGGATGGCTAGTGGGCACCCTACAACGCCAATAGCAAACTCAATCTCCCTATGTGGGGCAATCCCGTAACTCTTCCGAAACACATCCGGAAAGTCGCTAATGAGGGGATATCTGATACACTAGGCCTTGCCTTCACCATATCAATCACATAAGCCAAGTAGGCTTCACATCCTTCCGCATCATTGTTCTAGCAAGGGCGGCAGATATCACATTAGATAGATGAGATTTGACCTCCCTCACCAATGAAGGCTACTTCATCTTCATCTCTGTCTTTATGTCACTCCTTTCATTCTACACCGACTATTGCTTGATCGGACAACCGCCCATCCCCAATATCACATCAAACTCCCCGAAGGATAACCTAATCAAATCTCCCAAAAATTCATACTCTTGCATTTCACGACAATCTCATAGACTCCGCTCACACAATATCATGGCCAAGCGGTTCGCTACCAAGATGTCATACTCGCCCACTTCGCACTTACCTAGGCTGGCATGTCAAGATATTATGTATGAATGAGTCGATCCCGATCTATCAATGCATGCATAATAGTATCAAAGATAGTAAAATTACCGACTATCACATCCGAGCGCTTCAGATCTTCCATCGCCATTGCATATGCTCTAGCCGAGCATGACCATCTTGCCTACTCCAAAGTTTGTGTCCTTGTCTCAAACACTCGGCGATGCAACACTCTTATTGCCTTTGTAACACTAAAGCCGTACCTTATTCCGTGGTGTCAGAATGAACGAGCTCAGGACAATCTCTTACTCTACGCCTGATCCACAAATCAAACAAGCACCTATAAGTCTCCAACATTCTCTTATGATTTCTCCCACAATGGGGGCAATGGGGAGCAATCTGTCCTCTAGAAGGACCTCCTGGTGTACTCGCAACTGATGGTGCTGGTAGAGTAGTATTCCTACTCTGGGTGAGTCTCGTGCTATAGGCCGATTAGAACCCCCGTGGTCCCCTTTAATTTCTTCCTTTGTCGTTGTCAAGGAAATGGATCGAATTCGATTTTTCTTTCCTGCGCCTTTATCCTTTCTCTCTTTTCCTCTTTCTTTACTCTTTCCACATTCAATGCATGTCACAATTTTGGAGAAATCCTCATGGCAAATGTCGCGGATAATGGGCCCGAATATGGTCATTAAGGCCGCCTTCAAACCTACTAAGATTCTCTTCCTCACTCACAAGTATCTCGAGCACTTGCTCAACCGTGAATTCTCTTGATATCCAACCACACTCCATCCGTCTTTGCTCAGATTATGAAACTCTCGTCTCATGTTGTTCAGATAAATGCGACCCACATAATGCTTCTTGAACTCATCCAAGAAGAATTCCCATGTCACTCTCTCTGATGGTGCGGTCCCGGGTCACTAAACCCACTCACATCGATGCTTCCCATCCTCGAAGTAATGAGGTCGCACATTCCACTTCTCTTCTGGGCCAGTAATGCATTTGCACAAGATTCGCTTCTGGGCTCTCTCTCGAGCCAATTTTCCGCTCATAGAAGGCTCATCCTTTCTTCCCATAAAATCTATTGTGTGCCCAGACTCTCGCTATTCTCCTTCAATGGCTGATCGCTAGAGCACTGGGTACTGCTGTCTTGGCTTGTAATGCCCGAACTAGTCGGAGGGCCTGATAGTACCTCCCCGCCACTTGTTCCCGTTCATTCATCGGGTAAGCATGGGATGCTTGCCCACCTTCCACACTACATAGGATCAAGCCAGCGAGTCCCCTGGTCATCCTCGACCTTAAGGGAAGCCGAATCGTCCATGCTTATCCTATTAAGACCAGCAAGATCCGCGTCAGAGTCATGTCATCCTTTATATGCAAATGAAATGCATGTTAAACACAATTTCAAAATCGTTTACAAACAATTTAAAAATCATTTTGTAGAACCGCCTAAAATCCCAGCTCGATATCAATAAAGCCGTGACGCCCCTTACCCGACCCGACCCACTTGGGCGGATCCGAACCGAGTCCGGGATGCCACTAAAATCACTCAAAATTACTCAAATCATATTTTTATGAAGCGTATTACTTAAATTGGGCAAGCCCATAAACATTTACATTTAACAAAATCCATTTACAATGTAGCATCAAAGCCTTTTCAAAAAATGATTTACAAAATAGATGTTCAAGATTCAAATTGTTTATACAAAATATCCGATATCAAAAAGAACACATTATATGAGTGCACATGTCGGAGCATACTCCGAGATTTTCTTATGACTCGACGCCTCGATCTTGGGGTCCGCTATCGATCACCATCTATCACTTGCACTGGCGCATTGCAAAACAATACATGTCGGAGCATTACCCGAGATTTCTTTCTTCATGACTGACGCCTCGATCTTGGGTCCGCTTATCGATCACTATCTATCACTGCACTCAAGCAAGATTGGTAAACAATACGCCAAGCATTTTCATGCTTAGTGGTTCTATGGCAATCCATTCCGCCCAAATTTTTTAAATCAATTTATGCAATTTAATAATTCAGAACTTTCAATCATTTGGATGATCAATATAAATACATTACATATACTTTGTTATATATACAATAAATTATAGTTCATTGATCATCCCATAAATACATTTTCATAATCAATATTTCACAATCTCAAATCAATTCAAATATGCTCACAAATTCAATTTAGCTCGACATTCAATTCAATTCCTAAAATCACCCGCTCCGAAAATAAATCATGAGGCTAATCAATCTCTGCTCACTAATCACTTCCGCTTATGCCAATCAATTCAGTTATGCCCATCAATCTCTATGCCCTTAACGAATTTAACCTATGTCTTCATATACAGATATCGTATCACCGCATCTGCCCTCGCTCGGGTCAGCAGCCGCATCACATGGCTTTGCTAACACAAGACGTCCAACCGGGCTGCTGACTGGAGTTATAAACAATCAACAGTGAACACTACCGATACGGTCCTTATCACCACATCGCAGTGACACATCAATAGTTCGCAATCCGCTATTCGAATTTATCGGGTATACCAATCTATCCTTAATGCGAAATAATCTAACATTCTATTATACGTTTCAAACTTTATAGCAAAATATTATACAATATGTACGCTTGTATAAATAGCTTATTTTCAATAATCATGAAATTTTATATGCAAATATTTCACAATCACTTTTCTCAAATCAATTAAATCAATTCAATATGCTTTTAGAACAACATGCAAAAACTTGAAACGAGGAATAGGAGTTGGTAGAACAAACCCAAAAATATTTGCACTTTGATTCCAATCCTTAGAATCTCAATCACAGTTTGGCTTTTCCTCCTCGTCAGTCCCTATTCCAAAACCATTAAAGAACAATATTATTCAAGTGTACTAGTGGTTTTGTTAGGATTGATTTTTGGAGTTTAATATGAGTTCCAATTTAAACATTCTATATGTAGATGGATTCTTGACTAATGGCTTTCCATAGAGTGCAAGAACACTCGAATCGAGTTCGACGTAGAGTTAGACCTTCCGGGTTGGAGGTCATACACAAATAACCCGAATCGACGAGCAGACCCAACTGGACGAGCTCGTCTACCACCTCGGTCAAACATCTTCTATAATTCTTAGAATATTAATGTGCTCTTGACTCAATGGGCTTTCCATAGAGTCTCAAGAACACCAAAATCGAGTTCAAACGAAGGAGATATGACCTTCCGGGCTGGATTTCATGTGTAGTCAACTTGACGAGCCGAATTCGAACTCGACTAGCCGCATTGAAGTGACGAGCTCAGTCAAACACCTCGGTCTGACATCTAACATCCTCCTCAGGCATATGAATGCATTCTTGACTCCATGGGCTTTTCATAGAGTCCAAGAACACCCAAATCGGAGTTCAAACGAAGGAGATATGACCTTCCGAAGTTGGAGGTCATGCGTAGTCAACTTTGACGACACCGAATCGACGAGCAATCGCTTGACGAGCACCGCTTGACGACCACCGCCGGACGACCACCGTTGATCGACCACTCATTTGATGACCACCGTTGACGGCACACCGCTGGATCACCACCGTTTGGTCACCATCGCTTGATCATTAATCGCTTGACGATCACCGCTTGATCGACCACCGCTTGACGACATCGCTTGACTCAATTAATCGACCCATTTGACTGCTCAGAGTAAAAAAGACCTTAACTTGGTCTACAGAAGTCTGAATTAAGAAATTCAAAGCCTAACATCGTCTATTGATGCGGCTACACTCACGTATGACTTACTGCCAAATTCTCTTTATTTCTGATCCAAAACCCGTTCTAAGGTACGGCTAGTTGACCCGAATTGACAAACTGACCCGACCAGATTTAGCTGGGCTGACCTCATTAAAATGACTATAACTTAGTCTACAGAGGTCCAAATCGAGAAATTCAAAAGCCTAACATCAAGCTAATGATGTGGCTACAATTTACTAGAAGGATAAAGACTACCAATTTCCCTTCACTTCGCACTCCAAAAATCAGCTCTAAGGTTCGGCTACCACAAGACTACCACAATGTATGTACCTTCCCATGGTTTAAAATGCAACCAAACTTTCCCTATACGATAACTACCCAACAACTTGTAGAAGAAGACTCCACCTCATGGAGTCTGGTCGAAGTCCCTGGCTCCTGCCTCTACTTGTAGCTCTTGCTCACTATAGGAAGACTCCTTCTGCTTCGCCGGAGACCTATATGGTCCGATCAAGCCGGAAAATCTGCAGAGAAGGTGATTTCCCCTCTCTCTAACTTTCCCTTTCTATTTTTCTTTCTTATGGATCACTCTTAATCTTACTTTTAAAAAGGAGGAAGCTTCCTCCCTCTTTCCTACGCCACATGCTACTCTCGATTTTTTTCCTTTTACTCATTTATTTCTCCTAATATCACTTAGACATATAAACTTATTTACAATTGGACCTCGGGTCCCCATTTTACAATTTCTATATTCTCTTTTCACTAGTCATTTCTCTGATTCAACAATCATCTAATCAATATTAAAAAATTTAGAAAAAATACCTAAGTTGGCCTAATTATACCCGAATATATAATAATTTTTATTATAAAAATTTTAGGGTATTTTTGGGGTGTTACACGGATCATGAGACGCATACATGAGTAAAAATGCCTCTTGGGCCCACAAGTCAATACTCATCAAAACAATTATCACAACTATATTCCAATTATCTCCCAATAATTTAATAGTTGATTACACTTTTATACAAACATATATTAAAATCTACAATTCTAATACATGTTATGTCCAAAAACCATCAAAGCCATAAACCGGCTTCTTCAAAATCAGCCTCTAAATGCTAGCCTCAAGCGCCTCCTTGTACCCGAAAAATATAATCCTCTAGGGACTGCAGGAGCAATGCTCGGGTGAGTGGAATCACCCTAAATGGGTTACTCTCCACTTAAGTGTATATGCAATGCTCCAATTTAAACACACACTCAAGTAAATACGTGATCCTACTTGAATGTCTACATGATCACCCCATGTCACAAGTCTTCACCGACTCACTCACACTTGCCTAAGCCATGTATGAGAAAAATAATCATTTTCAAAACAAAACCTGTTGTTCTTGAAAATATACTACCGAACGTATCGGTAAAAATTTATGGGACTACCCTCCGAGGTGAATTGGTTGGTGAGCTTCCAAACAGTCATGGTCCTCATCCGAAGTGATCTGTTGGCCCATCTCCCAACTCCAATTCCTCCTAATATCATCCCCGTGAAATCTCTTCGCAACCATATCCGCTTACAAAAATACCACGCCATGCACTCACACTCATTTAGGTTACCTGCGCATACGAAAATGCATTGTGCCATTTCAAAATCATTTATACAATATGTCAATATGCATATTTTCAATCCACTACAATTACACACATAATCCAACACATCACTCATCACCCAATTTAGCCTAATCGAGCAAATCATAATCATCTCCAATGGCTTACAACACAATTTAATTCCATGTAATTGTATCATTGTACTAACACATTAAAATAATGTCTTAACCTATCTCTTTCCACACATACCAAGCCATTCACATCAAACAATTCTCATGCCAAAACAAATGGACATTTATAGTCCATTACAATTGGGACTGCTTACAATCTCAAAATAGAGCAAGTGGGTCGGCTCCACGCAAATTAATTTTCCCAACATCGGTTCCTCTGTGGAACTGAATTTGCTCTTACTTCCGGGTCTCATATTTCTTACCAAAACATAATTTATTGAATAAATTATGATACAAAGCTCCCAAACAGTCCACACACACTGTCACGGACTGCCCTCATGGCCCTAAAAATTTCACATTTCAATTCCAAGATTTGGAACCGACCAAACGGCCACTCACGTTCTCAAACCAACACAAACATCAACAAAGCACTTAAATAAAGTGTAAAACAAGTAGGATGAAACTCTACCTTTTATGGAGTTTTTCTCGAACTCCCCGAAACCGTGCCTACATCGCTGTCCTCCGAGTAGAACAATCCTCCTTCTTGTCGCGAAGGAATCCGACGGCCCGATTCTACGATTCTGTAAGAGAAAAGGAAGACTCTCTCTCTAAAAATCCAAATTTGAAAGCTATCGATATTTTTCTTCCTTTCCCCACGTTCTTTCTCCTTTTCTTATTTCATTTCCCCATTTTCTTTTCTTTCTTTTTCTCATTTCTCTTCTCATCCCCTTTCATTTTCTCTTTCATTTTCTCCTTTCTCTTTGGATTTCTCTCCTCTTTTTGGAGCATTAAACGTATGAGTCAAAGGAGGAAGTTTCCTCCCCTCCTTCCTCAAGCCAAATGAGTGGCTATCCATTTTCCATCCCTTTTTCTCTTATTTCTTAATTCCTCTTTATGACATCCTCACTTACATGGCTTAATATGAGCCATGGAATCATTTCCCACACATGTGGCTCAATGTGAGCCATTCCTTCAATGCCAAGTGTCATTCTCTTGAGGTGCCATGTGGCATCTCCTCAACCTTGCCATGTGTCATCCGACACCCCACGTCTCGAAAAACGTGAAATCCCGACCACCTCGGAATCCAAATCTTAAAATCGACGCGGGTTGCCACCTCATAGACGATTTCAACGGTGAAGTCTGTTTCGCCATATGAGATCTAGAAAATTTCAGATTTTTACCGGCCACGATGGCCCTTTGAGAAAATTGATTTTCGGGTTTCACACTCAGACCGAAATAATGATCACTCGACGTGCGAGCAATGCTCGCAAGAGTGATAATTTCACATGGGTTACCTCCTAAGTGCACATATCATGCAACAATCACACCCGCTAAAATACATGATCCTATTTGAATGTTTATATGTCACAACCATGTCTGAAGCGTCTTCACCGACTCTCACACATGCATAAGCCAATGCGAGCAAAATACGCTTTCAAAACAAAAGTTTTTTGTTCTCGAAAACTTACTATCGAAGTTTCAGAATATATTGATAACCTCCGAGGTGAATTGTCGTAATTCTCCGAAATACTTCATGGTCCGCCTCCGAGATGAATCGTTGACAATCCTTCAAGACAATTCCTTCGGAAAATCTTCCTTGAAATTCCTTTCACACGCTTTCATTTTTCTTTTATTTTCCTTCATGTCATGCACTCACACCTACCATCTAGGATGCCCCGGTGCATATGGAATGCATTATGCCACTCCCAAAATATTCATGCTAATATATTTCTCATGTATATATTAACAAAATTAATTCACATAATTCATGTTATTCAATTTACAATCAATAACACCAAAATTAGCTCACATGAGCTAATAACAATCCATGCAATTCATTTTGAATCACCCAATAACACAAAAATCACACAACCAATCACGTGAACAGTGAAACCCTCGGGTCGGCACTATTCACGGCCACACAAGTAGGGATTTCTTCACTTGGTTCAAAGATTTTGAGACCGATAACACGACCTTCCAGACCTCAATAAATCCTCATCCATAAAATGGCTCTTAGCTAAAGAATAAATCAATCGTGAAAGATCCTCACCTCTTGAGTTGTCTAACTCCACAAAACTCTGCTCACGCCAGAGCCCTTGCCGCTGCAAAACAACTTTGCTTCTTGCCCGCCGAGAATCGATCGTCCGAAAGCCGAGAAATCTGTGTGATGCTCACTTTTCTCTCTCTAAAATCTGAAATTCACACTTCACTGCACGATTTCTTCCAATTTGGAGAAGATGAAGACTATTTATTTTTGTCTTATTTATTTAAACTTTTCAAAATTTCCATCATTGTCCCTTCATTTTGATTTTGACATATGACTTAATCTAATCTATTCATCTCCATCATCTCACTAATCATGCAACATGTGTCACATGGGTACATGTAGTAGGTGACTTTTGTCACATTACATGTCTCTCACATTCTGTCATACGGCACCCGACACCCGCCAAAACGCGAAATTTCGATCGTTCCTGACCGACGAAATTCGACGTAGTAGCTAGATTTTGCGAGACGATTCCAACAGTAAAGTCCATTTCGTCATCTGAGATCTAGAAAAATTCCGGATTTTTACCGAAATTACCATTTTACCATTTTTCAGAAAATTAGAATTTTCTCGGGTTTTACATTGGATGTGTATGAATGAGTTTGTAAAGAAATTATATGATTTTAGGGGTATTTATAGAATTTTTTGGAGTCAAAATAGTCATTGAATTGTGAAAAAATCATTGTGATTTAATTCTAACCGTTGGATTTGATTTAAGTAAAAAAACCTGATATTTACTGATATTTTTTTCAGAAATTCCAACACATGTGTGCGTGAGATAAAGTCTCGAAATTTCGCCAAAATATCAGGAATTTCCGATATTTCGGCGAGTGTTTTTATTTTTCTCTAATTTTTTTGCCAATCGACTATTGGTTGGCAATATCATTTCGGGGCCCACTGATAACCGATATTTCGGCCGAAAAAACCGAAATTTTGTTCCTTAAACCCACTAGACTAGACATGATGGAACTATCAAAGCAACCATGAGTTAATTCATCTTCATCCAACCAAAAACATAATATATAATTTCACAAAGAACTGCATGCAGAAAGACTCCTTTATTCACACTCCAATCAAGTCTCAGAGCTTCCTAGGGTTTGGTTACATTTTGATTTGAATATATATGACTTCACCCAAAGTCACAAAAACAGGCCTAGTAATACTTAGTTATCTTGAAATGCAGGCCCTTTGGTGCTTCAACTTGGGAACTTGGCCATTGTAGCATCTCTCCAACTTCTTCTTCCCACCTACATTAATATTAATCAACAACAGCAGCATACATAAAATCATTTTCTATATATAATATTATATACATATAGATATGGTTAATTAGCTCCATCATATATATATATAAAGTAATGGAAGCATGCTACTCGTATCTGGTAACAAGGTAATGAAGGAACAAAGAGATCTTAACAATGCCCAATTCTTTTCCGGGACAAACCCGGTTGCCGGCTCCAAAAAGGAAGCAGTAATTATTAGACTCCAAGCTCTTATCCTGCATGCAGTATTAACGAGTTTTGGTCTCAGCAATATTTGTTTAAAATTACAATTAGTTTAAGCTAAAATAATTACTAAAGTAGTCCATAATGTCGTTATTATGGACAACGACAATTGGATTTATGAAATTCTCAAATGTCGATGTCCATGAACATGACAATTGGGTTTAAAATTTTCAAATGACTCAAATGCCGTTGTCAATTGAAGTTGATATTGGCAATTCCAGTTGTGAGACGTATCATGATATGGAGTGAACATTTGTAAACATGATGGTGGTTCTTTGCAACTTGGCATTCACACAAAAGCAGCATATTGCATAGCGTTATCGACTAATAAAACTTGCAAGATGTTGAGGGAAACACGTTCTGTTGCAGCATGCAAATGTTTTTACCGGTTTCTTATGAAGCACAATTGCCGTTGTCCATGACAACGGCATTTGAAAAGTTTTCCCAATTGCCGTGGTCATAGACAGCGATATTTGAGTCTTTTGAAAATTTTACACCCAATTCCCATGGTCATGGATAGTGGCATTTGAGAATTTCATAAATCCAATTGTCGTTGTCCATAACAACGGTATTACGCACTATTTTGATAATTATTTTAACTTCTAAACTAATTTAATAATTTTTTTTAAACAAATAATTTCGGTCTAAAACTCAGTATTAATTCATCAACAGTATGAGTGAACACTGAATTGAGTTAACAGTACTACACATTATTTAACAGATGATGAGTGGTTGGCTAGGCTAGGTGATTCATTGATCATTTCAATGATTTCATATATATATATATATATATATATATATAGAGAGAGAGAGAGAGAGAGATATAATAAGTGGTACTAATACTAACCAGCCATCGCCATGGGTTGAAGGTAAAAGGTTCTGGATACTGCACTGGATCATAGTTGATCTCCCTTGTATAAACATATATCCTCCATCCTTTTGGAATGACATATCCTGATGATCAAGGAGGATCCCATCATACATACATACATACATGAAATCAAATTGATATATATAGTTGGCCGGCTGAAAACTGAGTTTTAGACAAAAATAATGCGATTGAAAAAACAAATTATTAAGTTAGTTTGATCGCCAAAATAAAGACTAAACTAGTTCATAATGCCGCAGTCAATCCATAAAAATGCCAAAGTCGTTCATCATAACAACGGTAATTGCCGTTAAAAAATTGTCATATGGCGCTGTCATGAACAACGGCAATTGACCTTTATATTCATCTCGTTAGGGCTTCTTCTTTTTAATATTTTTCTTCTCCCCGCTGCTCCAATTGACAGCGGCATTACGCATCACTTTGGTAAATATTTTCACTTTCAAACTGTCTGCATGAGCTGTACGCAATATTAGATTGATTCGGTAATTAATCCTAGAAATTATGATAGTTGACCAATCTTGTATATAGATATAGAAATAATTTGTGTAATTAACTTAAAATTATGATAGTTGACCAATCTTGTATATAGATATAGAAACAAATTGTTTTTCCCTTTTTTAGGACCTAATTTTTAGGATGTAATTGTATCTATATATTGCCTTTGTTTTAGAGAAGAATATATCTCTCTTTGAAATCTTTCTGCAGAAACTCTATTGTTTGACATGGTATTAGAGCAGACTTGATCCCAAAGAAGTTTGCAAGAAACCATCGTATACATATTTTTTCCTTCGAAACCCATCACCCTTAGAAAGCCGAGTTCGAGTGGTGGACTTCAAAGAAGCCTTGTAAAAGATTCGCCGAAAGCTAAGATGACATCAAGCCGAAGAAAATCAACCGTCGCTCTACTACAAATGTTGGCCCATCCAGTATTATTGGTAAAGCATCCAGATTTTCTCGCAACTTCTAAGAATAGAACTTGGATTATTGATACGTGCATCCGATCACATGACTCCAGGACTCCAGCCGCTAAAACTGCTCTCCCTTCTTCTCAATCGCTTATTTCCACCGCCAATGGTAGTACCTCCCCTATTATTGGGGAAGGATCTATTATCTTGTCTAATACTCTCACATTAGATATTGTCCTTGTTGTTCCATCTCTTGAATACAACCTTTTGTCTGTTAGCCAAATTACTTCAACGCTCGCTTGTAATGCAGAATTTTTACCGGGCCATTTTGTGTCTTTCAAGACATTCTAACCCGGAAGATTCTTAGTTATGGTGTTAGACGAGGCAAACTTTACTACTTCGAGTTGCCAGAGAATGGGGGATCGAAAATCAGTCAGACAAATCAAACTAGCAGTAAAGACAAGGCTTGAGCAACTATATGGTTATGGCATCGTAGATTAGGACATCTTTATTTTGGTTATCTTAAGAAATTGCAACCAAAACTTTTCGTGATCAATGATAGGAATTTCATTGTGACACTTTCGTGAACCGGGGCTAAGAGCCACCGCATTTTATCCACCAAGTCTGAATAAAAGTTCATAACCTTTTGAAGTTATTCACTCCGATGTTTGGGTATCCCAGCGTTCCTCTATATGGAGCTCGTTACTTTGTGACATTGATTGATGAATGCACTAGAATGACTTGGGTGTCCCTACTTCTTAAAAAAAGTGATGTGTGTCTAGCATTCCTGAATTTTCACAAAATGACTCACACCTAGTATCAAAAGCATTCGTGTTTGGCAATCTCGAATTCTGAGAAACCATGGAATCTGGCCATCGATCTCATGCACCTATCAGAATATCTCAAAAACATACCCCGCATTTTATATCATGTTTCAGATCATAAAAGTAAAAGTATATTTTTTCAAAATAAAATAAGGCTAAAAATAAAATAAGTAAAACCGGAATTTGTACAAGACATAAGGATACAAGTGTAATTTATCAAAAGAGGGGTATAAAATTTAGAAGTTGTGAAGATTAGAGATCAAGTGGAAATAACTTTAAGTTGTAGTGGAAATAAGGGAATGAAGGAGGACTAAATGGCAATTAAGAGAACTTAAAGTGTAAAAAAGAGATGGAGACAAAATAACTCATTTTTGTCTCCAAACAAGAAGGATCATACGGGTTTGGGAGGAAGAAGAGGAAGAAGAGGAAGAGAAAGAAGAAGAAGAGGGAGGAGGAGAAATCAAAGGTATGGAAATTATGGATTTTAACATGATTTTGGTACACGAATTACTTGGGTATGGATTGTTAGGGTTTCAATTGGACATTAATTTGGTTTCCTTCTCTAGGGCTTTGCTAAGCAAACCTTTTAACACTAGATTTAAGGGAAGGTTGGTTGAAAAGCCCTAGTTGATAGTGAGTAGAGATGGAATCCTTCACAATTCCAAGGATTTGTAGAATTTGGTGAATTTTGGTATGAATCCTAGGATTCTTTTGCAAATTAAAAGTGTTTCAGGAGTTGCTCGGGAAGGGATTCCATGTTAGTTTTTGATGAAGGATGCATTAGGAATGATCTATGGATGAAAATGCATGAAAAAGGGGAGAAAATACACATTCTGGGCATTTTCGGGTGAAGTGTACCGGTACACCTTGAACAAGTACCGGTACACTTTGGGTTCTGGTCATTTTTGGCCAAAGTGTATCGGTACACGTTAGGGGTGTACCGGTACACTTGATGCTCTGTTCCCAATTTCGACCAGTTTTAGTATTATTGCCATAACTTACTCATTTATTATCCGATTTGAGTGATTCAAGTGGCCAATTAAAATAGACTTCAAGGAGCACCAAACCTAAAGAAATAGGCATCGTCAAATTCTAAATCTAAGTGGCCCAAAAATTCACTCAAAGTGGGGCTATGTGCAAGCCAATTCCTGCATCAGTTTGAACATAGAGTAGTCCGAGTTGTTTCGGACGTATCTTGAGTTCCGGTGCTCCGATTTGGGTGATTCCAGTTGGAGGAGAACCCTTAGCACCTTAGTTTTAAAGGAGTACCAAGAAATAGTGTCAAATATGGAGTTAAGGCACTGGAAAATGAGTAGTGCAAACTGTTCCGGCAAATCTGCAATTGACTAGTTGGCATGAAAATGCCATAACTTGAGTTTGATGATCCAATTGAATGATTCCAATTTCTAAGTAAAGTAGATTCAGAGGAACAAGAGTATATAGGTTTTCATACATACAAGGTAGGTATAAATTTAATATATGAAAGCTAAAGAGAATATATGTATAATTTGGTTCTATGAAAAAGTATAGTAACATGGTTATAAGAGAGATGCTATTTGATAATGAATATATCTCATATGTATACATGATATCAGTAGATATTCATGTATATGGGATATCATTGTATAATTCATGAAAGAAACCATAATACAAATCAATTGCCTGCATATGACCGGGTAGATGGATAGATAGGCATGCCTATAGGGAAGATACACGCCAGAGCATATAGATACGCATATCGAGGCTCGGGCCACGATGACATAGATCTCAAGCTGATCAGCGATGGCCCCGGGAAGGGTCACTACATAGTACATGGCATAGGTCAACGTCTCGTGACAAAGGATGATACCTTCGGCATACACCATAGAGATCAATCGCTCGCATGCTGATAAGACTTCGGCACACGCATATGAGATCACTGCCTCAGACAAATGACAGACTCTCTCGGTACACAGATAGAGATCACCGTCTCGCATGCTGATAGTACCTTTGGGTACATATAGTTATTTCCCGTATCAGCTTCAAAGGTATTTGCGGGCATGAATATAAAAGAAAATGAAAAGTATACACAAAAGAAATGTATATGCAAAGTATATGATAAGATATGATATGAGAAGCATAGCATTGCTATGCGTTGATTTTATACAATGACAAGAACACGAAGGAAAGTATAAATGACATTAAAAGCCTATGGAATGAAACTTGTGATGAAAGATAGATATGACAAATGAAATAGCATATGTAAAAGTTATAATTGTCATAATTTTATGTCTAAAGTGAGATGATCCTTATTAGGGGTTGTCTATTTGAGTTTATTCCCACTAAGCGTAAAGCTTAGCATGGGTGTTTCATCCGTGTAGGTACAAGAGAAGAGGAGACTAGAGGACGGGACGATCCACATCATCAGCAGAAGAGGTCAACACATCAATAGGGGTCCATTGGAAGAATTTTTGGTATAATGTATATGTCTTTTTGTTTCTTTTTGCAAACAATGTAAATGTTGAACACTATTAAATATGGAACTTGTATAAGTATTTTGTATCCTTTGCGACAGAATATGAAACAAGTTTAATAGTCACAAGTTAGTGGTTATAGTTAACTGATAACAGAGCCCCAACTGGGGGCATCACAATTTAGTGAGCATCCCGGATCTGGTTCGGACTTGCCAATCGGGTCAGATCGGAGAAGGGGTGTCACACCTATGCTCCACAACAAAATGGATTGGCAGAGAGAAAGAATAGACAACTTTTGGAGGTAGTGCGTACCTCCCTCTTCGGCATGAACATGCCTAGATTTTATGGGGTGAAGTCGTGAAATCCGGCCGCCACTCATCAACCGAACACCTTCTCAAGTAATAGACTTTCAAACTCCTCACCGTAAATCGCAATCCTTACTTTCAATTCCCCATCTTCCGACCTTGAACCCCGAAGTTTTTGGATGTACCAGATATGTTCACATCCCCAAAATCTTGGAGAAATAAATCCTGATCCATGTGCAAACTCCATGTGTTTTTGTTGGCTACTTTAATTTCAAAAGGATATATGTGCTATGATCCACAACCCGGGTGCTACATGTGACTCTAGATGCCTCTTTCCGAATTAGAGCCTTATTACTCCGGGAGTTCCCTAAAAATTCTCTTCAAAGGGGAGAGCCTGGCCAAGAGAATGGGCGGAGGTGATGAGTTTATCGAGTCGAGAATATTCAACAAGAGATGGGTGGAGGTGATGAGTTTATTGAGTCGAAAAGGTGAATGAACATTTTAAGCATGTTATGCAACAAGGCTGTGATCACAATCATGAAACTCGGAGCGACCACCACTGGAGCACTTCGAGCTGCCCCCATCTACACCATTAACTCAAGAATCAACCTTAATGTTCCTCCTCAAGTAAGTATGAATCCTGTGGTTTCGAGAGTCTAATGAAACATATGTTCCTTAGCAGAAAATATGTTCTTAGATATCCACAAAGATTGAATAGGGAGTTCCAAAAACAAGAGATGAACTCATCCTCGAAGCCAAGACCAAATACCCAATTACCAACTATGTGTCATCTCACAGGTTGACTGACCAGATGCATTAACGTTAATCAATTGTCCATAGTTTCTATTCCTAGTAAAGTGTGTGATATCAAGCTGATCCAAAATGGAGAAAGGCGATGAACGAAGAGACGGAGGCTCTACGAAAAGAATGCCACTTGGGAACTTGTTCCACTCCGCTCTAAAGGAATGAAGCCAATTGACGCAGATGGGTGTTCACTGGGTGAAACTCAAAACTGTATGGAAGTATTGATAGATATAAAGCCCGACTAGCTGCGAAGGGATATGCAAAGGTATGGATAGACTATCAAGATACTTTTCACCAAAGGGCTAAGATCAATACACCCGCATTCTTATATCTATAAAGCAGTTAACCTAGACTCGCCTCTCGCAACAATTTGATGTTAAAATGCTTTCCTCAATGGAGATTTGAAGAAGAGGTCTATATGGAGCTACCACTGCAGTTAAAAATGGTTCTTCATGTAAAGTAAGTCTCGTAAATTAAAAGTCATCAGGTGATGGGCTGAACAATACCTAGAGCATGGTTTGTGAGATTTCGACTACAATGAAGGAGTTCGCTATAGCGCAACTCAGATCATATTTGTTGAGTAAACACTAAAGAAGGAAAAGTAACAACTTTAATCAGGTATGCTGATGATATGGTCTTGACAGAGATGACTCCATGCGAAATGAAAGCTTTACAGAGTATTTAGCCACAAAATTTGAAATGAATAATCTCGCAACTTAAATATTTTTTGGGAATTGAGGTAGCAAGATCAAACATGGAGTCTTGCCACAAATAAAATACGTGGCCGGATCTTCTAACCGAACCGAATGTTTGATTGCAAAACCAAGAGAGACGCCTCATGGAAATGAATCATAAGCTCTAATTCTCCTGCACTCAAGCCCCAATGCATAAGGGTCAGTACGATTAGCTGGAAGATTAATCTACTTATCACACACACAAGGCCGATATATCATATGTGAGCGTCAGGAGCCGCTTCATGCATGCACGGAAAGAGCAAACATATGGAAGCAAAATTTTATCGATCTTAAGATACTAGAGAGTGCTCCAGAAAAGATTTGTCGTTTCAAAAAATGGTATTCTAACATTGAAGGATACAGATTCTCGATTGAAGGTGTGATCAAACAACTGTAGGTGTCTGACATCTGTTACTTTACTTTCGTGGAAGGTAATCTTGTCACTTGGAAAAGCAAGCAGCGTAAGTGAAAGGACTGGGCTGAAGCCGAATTTCGAGGTATGGCTCATGGTGGCGAATTGTTATGGATAAGGAATATACCGAGGACTTGGGATTGAATATGCTACACCTATGAATCTCTATTGTGATAATAAGGCAAATGATTCAAATCGCACAAAAATCCTCGGCTCAACATGATCGCACTAAACATGCTGAAGGATCGTCATTTCACTGGGCGAGAACCTCGATGAAAAGATTATACAATTTCTCATTTATTCAACTGGAGTCATTATGGCTGATATGCTCACAAAGGCGTCAGAAAGGTGTTTCATGGTATAATTGATGTTGGGCATGATAGACATCTATGCACCAACTTGAGGGGGAGTGTCTGCATGAGCTGTACGCAATATTAGATTGATTCGGTAATTAATCCTAGAAATTATGATAGTTGACCAATCTTGTATAGAGTTATAGAAACAATTTGTGTAATTAATCCTAGAAATTATGATAGTTGACCAATCTTGTATATAGATATAGAAACAATTTGTTTTTCCTTTTTAGACCTAATTTTAGGATGTAATTGTATTCATATATTGCCTCTCGTTTTAGAGAAGAATATATCTCTCTTTGAAATCTTTATGTAGAAACTCTATTGTTTGACACAAACTAATTTAATAATTTTTTTTTCAAACGCATTATTTCCGTCTAAATCTCCTGAAAACTGATACTAAACAAATTAAAGCACAAAGAAAGCGATGGAGCTGGGTGATATATACTAGATGAATTAATTTTCTATGAAGATATCATTAATTACCATTCACTTCAATATCACGTTGTCTGGCCTCAGTACCATTGACTATGGTAGCCAGTCTGAGGTCTCAAGGATCACTCTGCATGCATGCACCGGTTATTATACATTAATCTTAATTAGAGGAGGAGGAGAAAAATGAAGGAAAAATAATTATATGTTACATATTTCTTACAGCTCTAGTGAAGGTCATGGATTTGTACTCTGGCCAGTCGATTGGATCCTCTGGGTTTTTTCCTTTGCGAATGGCTAAATGCTCTTCCTGATCCAGATTAAGAGTAGTATAAAAAATGAATGAATGAATGAAGAGAGAATGGGGAGAAATTAATTAAAGTGATGATGGAGTAGTACTGACCCTAAGTTGTTGAAGGGCTTTAGGATGATCATGGAGATATTTCATAGACATCATGGTAGTTTTAGAGACTGTCTCGTAACCAGAATAAAGAATTGTTATAATCTGATCGAGTATCTCATCATCGCTCAGTAGACTATGTTTTGGGTCTTCCTTGTTAAGAAGATCAGCAAGCATGTCATCCCCTAATGATCTGGATCGTCTCTCAGCCATCACTGTTTTTAGCATTTTGAGGGCATTTTTCCTTCCCTGGAAGCCATGGAAGTAGTTTGTGCCAGGAAGGTAGACAGGCAAAGCCAATGTTCCGATCACAAGCTTATCAAACTCTGGTTTGAATGAATCATACAACCAAGCTGGTTCATGTTTAAGAATTTGCTTGTAGGATACAAGGAGTGCCATCTCATTGGTCTTCTCTTGGATGTCGACAATGGAGGTAGGTTTTCCATTATCAATATCATCCCCAAAGTTATGGAGGAAGGATCTCATGATCCTGTCAACCTGGTGAAGGCCGTGGTCTTTGATGACAGGAGGGCCGATGAGGGAGAGCAAAGAGCCTCTGATAATTTTGTGGGTGGGGCCATGAACTGCTGCTATGTTTTTATCACCGATTATATTCCTCATGGAAGGTGGGTAACCAGGAACAACCCCTTTTCCTTCATTCAGAAGGATGTATCTGTTCACTTCTGGATCCATGCATATCACTGTTGGACACCCAAATATGTGCGTCTTGAACATGTTTCCGTACCTGCATCATGCACCAATCATCAATCATCATCATCATCTCATCACTCTATATATATATATATATATATATCAAGGCTTCTTTGTTCTTGTTTTTCAAAGTTGTTATTGATAACCATTTTTAAAAACATTTGTGTTTTCTAAAAACTATTCTTGTTGATTTTTTTTGACAATTAAGTAGTTTGTTACCATGTAATACAATGTATCAAGGCTTCTTTGGTTCTTGTTTTTCAAAATTGTTATTGATAACCATTTTTAAAAACATTTGTGTTTTCTAAAAACTATTATTGTTAATTTTTTTTGACAATTAAGTAGTTTGTTACCATGTAATACAATGTATCAAGGCTTCTTTGGTTCTTGTTTTTCAAAATTGTTATTGATTACCATTTTTAAAAACATTTGTGTTTTCTAAAAACTATTCTTATTATTTTTTTTTGACAATTAAGTAGTTTGTTACCATGACAATGTATCAAGACTTCTTTGGTTCTTGTTTCTCAAAATTGTTATTGATAACCATTTTTAAAAACATTTGTGTTTCCTAAAAACTATTCTTGTTGATTTTTTTTGACAATTAAGTAGTTTGTTACCATGTAATACAATGTATCAAGGCTTCTTTGGTTCTTGTTTTTCAAATTGTTATTGATAACCATTTTTAAAAACATTTGTGCTTTCTAAAACTATTCTTGTTGATTTTTAATAAATTAAGTAGTTTGTTACCATGTACACAATGTATCATGCCTTTTGGTTCTTGTTTTTCAAAATTGTTATTGATAACCATTTTTAAAAACATTTGTGTTTTCTAAAAACTATTATTGTTAATTTTTTTTGACAATTAAGTAGTTTGTTACCATGTAATACAATGTATCAAGGCTTCTTTGGTTATTGTTTTTCAAAATTGTTATTGATAACCATTTTTAAAAACATTTGTGTTTTCTAAAAACTATTCTTGTTATTTTTTTTTGACAATTAAGTAGTTTATTACAATGTAGTACAATCTAGTAAACATTCGATCACCTGGACTTGAACCTGGGACCTCTCTCATCTTTGGATGTTTTGTTTTTTTAAACTTTGAATACTTTATTAATTGAGTTATACATGTAGACCTATTCATGTTATTTGAATTTAGTGTTTTTATGCATTCTTTATGTTTTTTTAGGATAAAAAAAATGGAAGTAAATAGTATTCTGTTTTCACTATTTTTCTTATTTTTGAGAAAAAAAAAACAGTTTTCAAAAACTATAACACGCCACATGTGTGAGGCCCAACTTAAAAAGTCCGAACAAAGGCTAGCACAAGGGGACCTAAGCCCAAGGTGTCGGGTCCAACCCCTGACACTCCTATACCAGGCACCTATGCAGAACACTAGTTTTGCCATAACCCCCTAAGGACCTAAGACAGACCGACCAAAGCAGGAGGAAAGGCTGCGAAGACCCAATCTTCGTTGATGATGCAAACTTACTACATACTTAACGTTAATCGACACACATCTACCACCCTAACTCCACTTCTACTACGCATCCCTTGGTGGATTAGGAGACCGTGAAGGGTGATTTGAATAAAAGACCCATGACCTTTTGAAAATAAACAAAAGTAGAAGAAATTAAAGGAAACAACTGACCTAGCCCTCTGCGTCTTCATGAAAGAAGGTCCTTGAGTGACAAACTTTGTAGTCTCTCCAAAGAAGGGAAAGCCCATGGAGCCAGGAGGCAACTCTTTCCTCCTCCTACTGTGTCTCATCTCATTAACCCATTTCATCATCAAAACTACACCCAATACCACCAATAAGCACACTCCCAACCCCATCTCCAATATTACACCTCCCAACATCGATCTTCCTCCTCTTCCTCCTCCTCTATTATTATATATATTGAACTCCTTTCTTCTTTCTTTCTTCTTTCTTCTTCTTCTTCTTTCTTTCTTCTCTTCTTCTTTTTCCTGTTAAGTTATTTTCTACTTACCATACATCATGACTGTCATATGAAAAACTTGCCAAAAGAAATGAATTATTAGATCTTATCTGATCTCATACACCCACAAAGCTTATTATTCTAATTATGTATATATATATATACATAAATATGCTTGCATTTTTCTTTTAACTTTTTGATTTTGTGTCTCCCTTCTGGATTCTGAGAATCTGCAGTCTCTAAAATTAATTATTATGATGCTCTAGAAGTGCATGATCACTTGTCAACATAATACCAAAAAGAAAATGTAGATTTCCTTTTATAGAAAAACCTGGATGAAATTAATAGGAATGCAATTATTATCCTGAGGATATATATACATATATATATATATATATGTATAATTTTTGAAGATTTTTTCCTAAATAGACTCCAAGAAAAAGATATGTTCCTCAAAACCCAAAAGCAATTTGTAGGAATGAGTAAATTTCTGATGAACCTTATTCTCCATGGAAGCATAGAGAAAAGAATCTCAAAACGAAAAATAAATGCACTGGTAATTGGTTATGAATGTGAATAATTTCTTGTGCCTTCATGTATCCATTTATGAATTTGGTTTTAGAAATTCACTCTTTCCCAGTTGGAATTGAATTGAATTTGGCCTCTCTCTCTCTTTTATTTATTTTTATTTATATGTATTGAAAGATTCTTTTACAGGATAGTATGGGTGTAACATTATATAACTTAAATAATTAAATTAATTAAGATTTATTTAAAAATAGAACATAAAAATAATTAATAAGAATAAACATATTTTAAGTATTTATTTTAAATACAATAGGTTATATTGGGCCTGATCATGAAATCTATTAAAATTATTACGGCGACCATAATAATTTTAATAGATTTCATGGTCAATTCATTTGCCAAATGGATTGTAATGTGGTATCCATGTAATGAATGGATTTGATCTTGTTTCAGATTTTTTTTTCCAATTTTAATGATTTTAATATAAAATAGATAAGCTCTTCTCTATTATTTGATGCCTTACAAATAGAAACAGGCTTTTCCAAAATTTTGAAGAAGATATGATATTTTTCACCTTTTGTAAAAAATAAATGATATTAAAATATGTAAAGGCTAACAAGCTTTCAAACAACCAAACATTGAAAAAGTCTATCTCCACAAATTTATATAAAATTATCATTAAGAATTTGGGAAAAAAAACACACTTTTCCCCTCAAACAATCAAATAAATATAATTACAAAATACCTTTTTTTTTTACATCTCAAAAAACTTATTTTAAAATTTTTGACCATTGTAGTTATTATTCTTAGGCATATATTAATATATTGTTGTTTATTTTGACTTGACTAATATAACCTCATCTCTTATCTCCACTTATCATTATAGTTAACACTTACTATCAGTTGCATCACACCAATGATAAGAATCGAAGAAAAAAAACATGAAAAACGATAATATTAATGTAGCTTATATTTATCTCGACACAAGGCCTACATCCCTGATAACGACTGCTCAATAATTTCACTATCATCGAAATAGGGTTACATAAAAAGGTATTTATAATAACCCTGTATATGAAAGGACGTATACATACAATTAATCTTATCCATTTGTTTGTACATTTATTTAATCATTCAAAATTTCATCACACAATTTAATTTAGACAATTTTGATTAAAAAATCCATATAATATCAAACGAATACCCTAATTTTTCCTAATTTAATAAGAATGTATGAATCCTAATAATGTCTTCGGTAAACTTACACTTAAACAAAAGCTTCATCTACTAATAATATCCTTAACAGATGAGATAATGTCTTCTATAGCATTTTTTATGTTAGCATGGCACTATTATTTAACCTGTTTCTGAACAACTACATTTTTGAATAAAAGATCAGGTATGTGTCTAATTTTCTTAAAATAAAAAAAATAAAAAAATAAAACAATCACATGGGTAGGTAGTTGTAAAATTAAATAGTTAAATCACAATGAGAACAAAATAATTGATTGAAGGACAACTTTATTCATAGCTGGTCCATGCATATATAATAATCTTCCAAAGCTAATTAAGTGATGCTTTATATATATATATTATGGTGGATGGAAAATATTACTTAGACACCCTATATGCAGGCCATTTGAGGCCCTACCCTTGGGAATTCTACAAATCTTGTTACCCCACCTTCCACTGCAACACAAACAATTAAGGAAAACAAACTCCATCATCAGCCAGCCATGGAGAATGAAGAATGAAGCAGAAGATTGAGTTTATAATGGAAAGTCAGTGTCACTGTCACCGTCACTGCTCACTGATAAATCACTATAACTAGTAATGAAGTGTAAAGGAATGTTGAAATCTGAACTATGCCCAGTTCTTTTCCGGGACAGAGCCTGGTTCCTCCTCCAAAGATGAAGCAGTAATTGTGAGATTCCAGGCTGTTGTCCTGCATAATCCAATATTAATCCCATTTAACAGATCAGTTAATAAGAATTGCATTGCATTTTTATTTAGAGAACCAAATTAAAAGCAGTAGTCTCCATTGTTGATTGATTATAGTACTGACCAGCCATCTCCATGGATTGAAGGTATAAGGCTCTGGATATAGGAAAGGATCATAGTTGATCTCCCTTGTGTAAACATATATCCTCCACCCTTTAGGAATCACATATCCTGATCAAAAAAGTTCAATCATGTTGTAAACAACTTACTAATTAATTAATTAATTAATGTTCTTCGAGTACCAACCATTCAACTCCATTTCTTTTGTTGTCTTCCTCAGCACCCCATTCACTACTGTCGCCAATCTCGAGGTCTCAAATATCACCTGCATGCACCAGTTTATTATAAAGAAAGAAAAAAAAAAAACAACAAAAATTAAGCAGGTTAATTAGAAAAATTCAAGTTCCTTACAGCTCGAGTGAAGCTCATGGACTTGTAATGGTTCCAGTCAATGGAATCCTTTGGATTTTTTCTTTCTCGAATCGCTAAATGCTCTTCCTGAAAGAATTAATTAGCTGAGACAGAGGATGGAGTGAAGATCTGTACAGTACTGGGAAATGGTAGCAGCCGCTAAAAGCATAAAACTTAAGACTATTTTTAGGAATGAATTAATGACTCACTCTGAGTTGTTGAAGAGCTCTGGGATTATCAAGCAGATATTTGACAGCCATCATGGAAGTGGTTGAGACAGTTTCATATCCTGAATACAAAATCGTTACTACTTGATCAAGTATCTCCTCATCTCTCAGATCATACTTTGATCCTTCATTCCTCAGAAGGTAGCCAAACATGTCATCCTGGCTTATTGAAGAAGCTCTTCTTCTCCATAACTCCTTCAACATTCTAATACTCTTCCTTCCTGAAAGAACCAACCAACCCCATCAGTTTGCTTCTTCCCACATACAAAGAAACCAATAGAAATGGTGGCTGAAAATGCTTTCGAGACTAATATATACCTGGAACCCATGATAATAACTAGTGCCAGGAATGTTTATGGGCAGTGAGATTGTTCCTACGACCAGCTTATTGAACTCCCTTTTGAAGCTCTCATACATAGAGGCAGATTCTGCTTCCATGATCTGCTTGAATGGAATGAACAGTGCCATCTGAACAAAATCACCACACAAATTTAAGATTAAAATATAAACCCAGTCTGATTTATGAATATTAGCATTGGGAATTAGGAGAAATGAATGAAACCTGATTGGTTTTTTCTTGGATATCAATGGTTTTGGCCATCCCAATTGCTGGAGGTGATCCTAAGGCCTTGATCAATCTTTTTTGAGTAGCTTGTCTTTGATCATGGGGGGAACCAATGAGAGATAGCATTTCAAATCCCTGATATATTTGTGTTTGATCCTGTACAGCAGCAATGTTGTGTTCCCCAGTATATCCAACATGACTGTGGGCCAGGAACAAGTCCTTTTCCTTCATTCAAAGGACGTATCTGTTGAGCTCTGGATCCATGGAAATAATGGTAGGACACCCCAGTATGTGGGTCTGAAAAGTCTCTGTACCTGTCATCACTGGGGAAGTATTATACTAAGAGAGCAAAAGAAAAATAAACTTCAATATAACTTCTGGGGAGAACTACTTCTAACTTCTAATGGTTAATAGAACGATTTTTGTGTTTTTTTACTGATGGAACTACTTTTGAGAAAGAAAATAAAAAGACATGGATGGGCACTTCAATCTTTGGAACTACCAAACATATCATTAGATTTCTTGAATATAATTAGGTGAAAGAAAAACACAACGCTGCTTTGTACAGTTGTAGTAATTGCAAAACTATTTTATCCCTCTTAAAGAATTATTGATTTTAGTTCTTTTTTTTAAACTTATTTTCAAGGTAGCCTCTTTTCAAAAATTTATGTTCAATCTCAAGTCTGTTTTATAACTTCAAATTTTCATTTTTGAACAGAAGTCTAAATAAAGTTTAGGAAATAGGCAAATATGTTTAAAAGAGGGTTAAAAGTAAAAACTCTTTTTAAATAAATGGGCATTTTGACTAAAAACTCAACGTGATGGCCTTATGTAGCTTTTTACAAAATAGCAGGTGCTTTGTCAATGGATGGGTTCAAACTTCAAACTGTGTTAGACTTAGCATTAAACATGGAGTGGACAATGAAAAGCCATTTTTCTTTTCTTACAAACACACCCTAAAGCAAGAGAGGAGATCTGTCTTTTGACATCGAATGATAGAATCACCTTTTGTAGGGAGGGTTGTTAGTTTTCATGCAGATGAAATCTTCTACAATCCTAAAAAAGGGTTGCCCTCTATATCTAGGAGAGAGAAAGAGAGAGAGAGAGAGAGAGAGCAAAGCCACCATATCTCAAAGAGATGGGATTGTGAAGAAGACAAGTTCACAACAGAGAATTAAAAAAAGAATGAAACCCAGTACTTCATGATGGCATGGAAGGGAAAAATGCTCATTATCCGATCACTGGATCAAGGAAGGAAACAAAAAAGGAAGAGAGAAAGAAACCTTGCTCTCTGCTTCTTCATGAAGTCAGGACCCTGTTTGATGAAGTCAGTAGTCTCACCGAAGAGTGGCCAACCCATAGTCCCAGGAGGCAGTTGTAGCCTCCTGCAGCCTAATCTCATTCCACTAAGAGACCAAAGCAGACACAGACAGAGAGAGCCACTCACCAACACAACAAAGATCACCACTAGATCACTGAAGCATGATAGCTTCCGGAAGAAACCCCGACCGAAGTGAAGAGTAAGGTGTGTTGTCATTGATACATGCTTTGTTGGCTCAGGTCCTAGACTTGTAGTTAGTCAGAAGCATATGTATAATTGGGCCTCTGGACTACTCATGTAATGAGAGAGAGAGAGAGAGAGAGAGAGAGAAATACAAAGAGAGAGAGACACACACACAAATAGAGAGAGACAGAGAGAGGCTAGATAGGCCAAAGCATGCACCCCCCCACCCATGGACCCTATGCGCCACCCTGTGGGCTGTGCCCTGACTGCTCCCTCCCTCTCTCTCTCTCTCTCTCTCTCTAGTAATAAATATATTAATTTCTCCCAGATCTCCCCCTAAACCCCCAAAATCTACCCATATTAATTGTGTCGATCTTTTTCCTAATATGCTCTTTAATGTAATCTCCTATAAATAGAATCAACTTCACTCCATTCCATTAACTGCCAACCCCTTTTTAAATTCCTGAAGAAAGCTGTCATCCTCTCTTATCTGTCTCTTTAATCAAATCTTATGATATCCATTACTTTACTTACAATCTAAAATAAGACTCGAATTCGGGATCCCTTTTCCTTTTCTATGCCCCTGCCTGTGAGATATTTAGCGCTTTATCATATAAACTAGGCATGATCGGTATCTATTTACGTAAATTTGACTTATTTTTAAATGCTGTGTTTTATGCTTATAATTTTAAAAAATAAATAATTGTCTATAAAAATAAGAAAGAAAATCAAATTCAATGAGTTTGAAAGCCATATAATTAAATTTTGTTAAACTTGACCTCTACTTTATTTTCATTTAATTTCTTTTTCTTATATTTTTAATAATTTTTTGTTAACCAAACACAGCATATTGGAATATTATATTACCTTTCTCCTAACATAAATATACGCCTCCATGAATCAACTAATACAAATATATTAGAGTGAAATAATAAAACAATCAAAAAAGTTATGCATACCAATTATTATTTCTTTTGTATATAAAATATAATGGGACCCATTAAAATTTTACCCTTTAAAATATTATTATTCATTTTTATGTAATAATTATCATTTAATGTGCAAAGCATTTTTGTAAAATACTATTTTTAGAGATTATTTTATATAGAAAAATGAAGAATTTTATTTTTAAAAAAATTGTTGTATATAGAGAAAAATAAATTTGTTATTTTAAATACAGCATATATCGAAATTGTAGTTTATTTTACCATGAGAATTGCACCCAAGTGAGATGACGGATTATTTGATGATGATTTTTTTTTTTTTAAACTAAGCTTTGAAAATTATTTCTGTTAACATTTTAAAGAAAAAAAATTGTATTATGAATTTGAATATGAAAAATAGATTTTTTTTTAATCTACTATTTCTATGAAGATATTACGCATTCTTCTTTTTTTCAATTATTGATCAAAACACTTTATAGAACAACTAAAAACAATTTACGTTAATTTAAAAAACAACATATTTCAAAACAAATTCTAAAGAATCTAATTCCAATGAAAAAATTTTATTTCCTATTAGAAAAAACAATAAGAGATTATCATCAATAACTCATAGTTCTCATACATACCAAATATATTTATATATATATAAAGGGCATTGACAGTTTTTTCTTTTTTCTTTAAAAAAGCAAAAACTATTATTTTCTCCCACGGAAAATTATAAACTGAAAACAAATAAATAAGAGAATTTTAAAAGGGTCTTGGGAGAGAGGAAAGGAGAGGGAGGATGTCCCAAACAATATTTTTAAAAAATTAAGCATGCTTAAAATAACGCTGCTAGAATTAATTGACATGTCATCAAACAATAGTTAGTAACTGAGGATTTAATTTTTTAAATAATTAAACACGCTTTAGACTATTATTTTAACCATTTTAAAATTACCATTAGGCTTTAACTATTTAAAAAATTATAACCACAAACTTCACTAGTTACTGCTGCAGACATGACTAGGGGTGTTAATGATGTGAGTCGAATTCGAATTCAATTGAATTTGAGTCAAGTCGTTAACATTTCGAGTCGAGCTTACTCGACTCGAGTTTTGATCGAAGTCAGCCCGAGTAGCTCGCAGTTGTCTCAAGCCATTAACCCTAATTATTATATATCCAACTTGTGAGAATCTAGTATGGAATATATATATATATATATATATATATATATATATATATATATATATATATATATATATATATATATATATATATATCACATTTATAATAATTAACTTATTAATATAATTTATGTATCAATGTCATATTCTCTACATCTTTTCTTTTAAAAGAAATTTACTATTTTTAAAATAAATATATTTATAACTAATAAATAATAAAATGTGTATGATTGTTTAAGAATAAAAATGTAGATATATTATTTACGCTATCCCCTAGAGTGAGATATATAAAATTAAAAAAACTTTAAAATTTTATATACAAAATATTCAGCTTTCACGAGCCTTTCGAATGAAGCTACGAAATACCGACTCGACTAGCTTAACATTTCAGCCGAGATCGGTTCACGAGTCGAAGCTAATCGGACCGAGTCCGACAATGCTGTAATCGTCTTCGCCTCATTAACACCCTATGGCTACGACAACAAGAATCCAGCGGGCGTGGACATTATTTTGAAACTGATATTATTTTTGGAATTTTTTTTTTTTTAAACATTATTTTATAATGCACATTGCTCAACAGCAGCAGACTGGTGTAAAAGAGAAGAGAATTCCACATTCCAAATTCCAAATTCCAATCAGACAAAATTCAGTATGCATACAGACACTGTAAGAAGTGAGAAGTGCACATCAGCATGCATGCAATGGAAGAGAAAATTCAGTAGCTTCGAAGGCTTCTTCTCTATTTTCTGTTTTGACTACTACTGCAACTCTATCTGAATGTTCATCGCTGAACATATACATACCTGTAAGTTCATTTGTAATGATGAAATGAAATAAACATATATATATATATTAATAAATAAAAGAAGTTACTTAAGTAATTACTGGAGCTGCTGGGTGGAGCAGACAAAGAGGGGTGGTGGTGGTGGAAAAAGGTGCCTCCCAGTCCTAAATGTACCCCATCATTCCATTGATTTTCTTTTTATTTTTTCTATTGACTTTTCGACTTCTGGGTTCTGATGAGGAAGCTCGTCCAAAACGGTGGGGTTTTTTGTTTTTCCTCTTTTTTCTTTTTTTCTCAAACAAAACCTACTGACCCACTGCATGCAGACAAGGATGCATCATGCATGATACATACACACTTGTTTGTGTTCACTGAGAAAAATAATTACAAGCTTTTTACGTCAAAAACAAAGAATAAAAAATAAACATAAAATGGGGGGCTATAGATAGAGATAGATAGATTTAGAGATGATACATGATAGTCCTCCTATATATGTATTTATATTTAGAACTGAGGCTAGTTGCAAGAGTATCCAATAAGCAAAAGAGGAACAATGGAATCCTGGGATATTTAATTTCCATGCTAAAATGATTTAGGATGATGTTTGTTTTGAAAATCGGTCCTAATCAAGCCACTGGGGGCATATGCTATATTGTAAGTTAGTGTGATGTGATATTGTTAATTACTTGTCTCCCATGCATGCCCACCTTCAAATTCATTCAATCGTTTTTTTTTTTTCTTTTTTTCCTAGATTTAAATTATTATATCCTATTTCGTATTTCCCTAGCTAGCTTCTCTTTTTTACCAGCCCCCTCAAGAAACAGCAACAGCCTGATTGATCCAACTTGTGATATATATATATATATATATATATATATATATATATATATATATATATATATATATATATATATATATATATATATCATCCATCATGAAAAAAGCGTTTACATTATTTTTATTAATTAGTACATTTATTGGACCAAACGCACGTACTTGTTATTATATTTATATATATATATATATATATATATATATATATATATATATATATATATATATATATATATATATATATATATATATATATATATATATATACTTGTCATTTTCTAGAGCTATATATGTTGTTTTTTCATACGTTTTAGAGGCATCATTTCAATGCAACCCCCAACATCGATCCATAAATATATATATATATATATATATATATATATATATATATATATATATATATATATATATATATATATATATATATTTCCTCTAAGTCTTCAGCTTGAGATGTATGTAAACATATTTGAAGTTATTAGCAAGGAATCGAATATATTTTACTCGTGACAATACTGACGAATTAATTGTCTCCTGGTACGTAATGTTTAGCAACATAGGATATAATGGTATATGGAAGGGTTGAGCCAATATTTGTTTTGGTCTCAGGGTTGATGATGATGGATCAGGGTAGAGAGGTGTGGATGTGCATGAATATTAATTGAGGTGGGATGACCTTCATCACAAGGACAATATTATATTTATATCCTTTCATCGATCCCACTATTCATTAACAAGGAATAAAAAATCGATTTTATCGACCGAAATATTAGAGATCGGCCGATACCGATATGATTTTACCAATCGAAAATCAATCGAGTAAAAAATCGGTTGAATATCGGAAAAATCCTTGATATTTTGTTGAAATATCGAAAAATGTAGATATTTCTACGAAATATCAAGCATTCGTGGGTGGGATAATTTGAAAAAAAAATCGATCGTATGATCTGACCGTTAGTTTTACAATAAGCAAAACTTTTCATTTAACTAAATTCAGAAACAATCGATCGATCAAAGAATAGAGGTGGAGCAACCTTTCACAACCCTTCATTGATAGTTGTATGTATAAGAGGAATATGTTATCAAGAGCATTAGACACTGTATATTAACAATTTTATATAGAAAACTATACAATACAATAAGAATGAAGGCCTGCATGAGTCTGATTCCAACCGCGACAACAACCACATCTCTGTCAATAACAACGAAATTTTTACGAAATAAACATCCGCACGACCACTACTAGATCACCAACGCTTAAAATACTACTACTACATCATCAGAATAAGACGAATAAAAGCCAAATTTATATGAAATAACCATTTTATCGGAGAGTTAAACTAAATTTAATAAGGAGAACTCCATATTATTGATAAAAAAGGAGAAATATATACGAATAGACGATATTAGGTCAAGAGTGACCAGAAAATTACCCCTACTTGAAATTTGAAAAGAGACAAAGAGAAAAAAAGAAAAGGGTAGTTAGGGTTTTTGATCAAGAAAACGATTTTTTACTTATCTAGCGACTAGGGTCCTTATAATATGAATTAATTAATGATTAGATATTAATATTAATGAAGCTAGCTTGTAGATTGCAAGTTCAAACTGTTAATTCTTTAAGATGAATAAAGATTAATTCTTAGATCATCATCAGCTTGGTTGGGTCCAGTTGGTGAAGATGAAGAAACAGCTAAGCCAACCCCCATGTGTCAAGGTCCCATACAACATCTTAGTCTCTAATATCGCCTTGCCTTTTTCTTCCTCCCTTGTCGTTAAAAAAAATCATCCGCTTAATTTTTTATTTTCGGATCATAAAGTTGTTTCAAACGACTTATACACACAAAAGCACGCCTTTTAATCATATCACATTTCACTACAAGAAATTCAAGGCCATCGACAAAATTACCGACGAATTAAATTCGCTGTAATTACCGACTTTAATATCGACTTAACAAGCGATATTATTTTTTCCACATTTTTGCTAACATTTACCGACTGACCCATAAAATTACCGACGTAAGTGTTAGTATGTAGTTAATTTTGGCAATAAGATGTAGCTAACTTTTAAAAAGATTCATTTACGTAATAAAATACTCAATTTAAAATTAATGACCGAAGTATTTCAGAGGGTAATTTTCTGCGGCACTAACTTTTTGGTATCATTTACCAACTGAATACCCATTTTAACATTACCAACTAAGCTGTGCTCTGTAAATTTACCTATAAAGTACCTACTGATTACGACTTTAAGTTACCGACTTAGTACTTTTACCTATAAATTACCTGCACATAAATTACCGACTAAGCTACCAAATTTTTTACATATAACAAATACCTGCCAGACATCGACGAATTTACCTACAGATATTTTCGTGTAAATTAATCTGTATTAACTCTCATCGGATCTTTATAGGTACTTTCAACAAAGGAAGAATAAAACTCTATCACATAACACAGTTGAATTTTCAAGACTTGAACTCGAAACCAATTCACCTACATATTTATCAAGATTTATCCAATTAATTAGTAAAGAAGGGCATCATTAATAACTATGATATGGGTTTTATAAATGGAATGCCCCACCCCCCTCTTGTGGCTCATTCATACAGGCCTAATTTATTTATTTATTTATTGTCATAAACAATAATGCAGCCCCCACCTCTTCTTTTCATGTTACGAGGCCATACATGATACATCCATCAGCATCACATTGAAACATTTGGCAACTTTATTTTCCAAACCTTTCTTATCCTGCCGATAAAAATATCTAAGCTACTGATATATTTGGTGACTAGATTTTACGGATATATCTGACATATCGAGATATATCTACGATATTTTTACATAACATCGATGATATCTAAATTAAACTTATCAGATCAATCCATAACCGTCGAGATCAAATCGTTAGGGACAATCGATCATTTAAATATATTCCGAGAGACCTCGATATATCCCGATATATCCTGACATTTTAATCGACAAATTAAACTAACGCACGCGCGCCGTCATGCACCGACATTTCACGACATATCGATCCAAAACCGATATATCGACGTATATATCACCATCATCGATATCATGTCGAACATCACCGGCATTCCTGATATATCTGATATTTCATCCCCGTCATCCTCAAAATCATAATAATTAGGCACAATCATATATTAACATTCATTTTTAGAATTCAAATATGAAAATAATTTTTATCATTTTTTAATTAATTTTTTGCTCAGTGTTATAAATTTCATTATATATGTATAAATTATAAAATGTATCAAATTTGTTTCAAATCTTAACAATCATCCTATCTTCAGAATAATGTTTTTAAATCTATCCAAGTTTTACCTAAGAACTGACTTTCTAAACTTAGATTGGAAAAACAGTTTTTTCAATTTATTAATTTAATTATTTATAAAGAAATGTGTTATGATAACAAGTAGCTAGCTATATTAGGTCAAGATTCAACTCCTAATCTCCAAATTAATCAAAAAAAAATTATGCACACGATGCTACTAGTGGTCAGAATCGAAAGCCATTCACTCGCGAGCCGTCGGCTGCCTCGCCTGCTGTAGTTTCTCCGCTAGGAACTCGCTTATTGTGTTTTAAACGAGTCGAACCCAAACATCACTATACTATGTTTTAAATGAAATGAACCCAAGACTCTAAACTCGACTGGCCACCAGAACAGTTTCAGGAGCAAGCTCATTAACCAGCCGTAGTTCTGCTCGTGAATGTGCCTGGAACATGGAGAAAGACTCGATGCACAACAAATTTTTCCTACAAATGAACACATGATGAATATTTTAACTCAACTTCACCAAGTTTAATTGAACTTTTATTGTCTTATCTTTTAATTTAGTTGTATGTTGACTATTTTAGATGAAATTTTCTTTAACTAGATCTCGTAATCTGAGTCAGCCATTCGCGAGTCATTTCTACGCTCTACGCTAGAAGCTCGTCAAATCGCTTATTGGGTTAAACGAACAGAGCCCTGAAAGATCCTCAAAATTTGGCTCGCCACCAAACAGGCCGAATAGGCTCAAACCTACTCCTTTAAAACCAAGCCGAGCCGAGCTTGCCTAATACTCGACTCGACTCGGTTACACCCCTAGATGCTACCCACATTGAAGTATATATAGTCAAAGCAAGGATCAAAATATCGGTAAACACGGATATATCGGTAATTGAATTTTATGGAAATATCGGAAATATCGGTGGATATTTTTACAAAAATATCGGTGGATATTTTTATAAAAATATTGGTTCGATTAAAATTTTTTATATTTTAATTATATAGATGATGAGAAATGATTAAGGTAGATTAAAATCAAATGGATTAGTAATTATTAAATTAAATATGTTATATTTAATACATTATTCAGATATTATTATGTTAAAGATATATTATTTATTTGTTTTTGTTATTATTATAAATATTATGTAGATATTGAGGAGATTCAAAATATTATATATTATAATTTTAAATTTTTTAAATGATATTATTTTACTTCTTTCTCTTTTCAAATTAATATTTGATTTAAAAATATTATAAGTTATAATGTAAAATAAAAATAAAATAAAATATTATAATCAGACGGTGGTAGGGATTATGAACAAATAAATAATAAGAAAATATAAAAAAAGTTTGTACTATATATATAATAAGTGCAATCAATGACTTGGTGGTTGGAGGGTGTCACTTTCAGGCATTTTGAGTGGGTTCAAAACCCTCAAGAAACATTTTTTTTTACACTTTTGAAATCCTTTTGTTCAAAGAACAAAATAAAAAAATCATGAAAATCAAAATTTCGCAAAAATGTCTGAAAATCAAATTTCTGAGATATTTATCGATCTCCACCGAAAACCACATTTTTGTGTAAAGGAAATATCGGTAATTTTGTTCCCGAGTCAGTTGAATCTGCACCAGGTAAATGATGGTTTTGGAATTGGATCACAGCTCCTGTTTTCCTTACCGCTAAAGGTTTATTGAAATTCAAACCCTAATGTGGACGTCGACCTTGCCCAACGTACGAATCAATCAAAATAATAAAAGTATAGTCAAAAGACTACGTAAGTACCTTAAACATTTGATTTGAATAACAAATTCTTTTTTGCTGTGGATTTGGTGGTTGTCTTTTTGTCTTCCAAAAACGCATTATATCAAATATTGAAGCCTCCAAATTTCATCAGATCCCACTTAAGGGCGTCTAGAATCTAGATGGAGAGATAAATGCCTAGCCGTTGGGCCTAAAAGTCTTATGGTAGATATATAGCCCATTGGGCCTGGCTTAGGCCCATCTCATGTAGTCGTGTGTGAGTGCCGGACCAATGGGCCCCCAGTTCAAGAATTTCGGTCAAAACTCGCCTTTTCGATGTATTATGTATTGAAAGCATCGTTCTAGCCACTTAATTTATACGCAGATTAATCGTGGATTGATATTGCGAATGCTGTCATACAGACAACTAACCACTTCAAACCCCATGTCCGACAAAAAAAAAAAAAAAAAAACATGTTTATGGTAGATATATAGCCCATTTGCCTGGCTTGGGCCCATCTTATATACATACACGATCATGCGATGTGAGTGCCGGTGACCAATAGGCCCGTTTCATGATTTTTGCCAAAACCTGGCATTTTTCCTTTCTCCAAAGTCCCAAACCCTCGTTGAGACGCGTGACTTTTAAACTCGGGAAATCGAAGGGACTCGAAGTAATCATAGGTTATTATAATAAAAATTGTAGTTTACTTAGTTCAATTATTCTTCTAATAGAGGAAATTTGAAAGCTTTATCGGCATCTAAATTACTATATACAATTGTTTTCTATATTTATATGAAGCGAATGTAAAACGACCGTTTAGCTACAGAAACGATTCACATCGATTTTAATCTTATTTGGCGAATTTCTAAGATGTTAGAAAATTTATCTTTGAAGACGGTGGATCACTGGTGAGGGCCCCTTAGGTCCAAAATAAATAATATCTAAGATACTGACCGAAATAAGCATAAAATCTGCACAGCTAACCCTTAATCCCAATACTTATGTCATTTGCTCGGGGCTACGTATTCCTACACAACTATGACGTCAGGGATGAGGCAGTTAGTCACATCTCACATCCGATACGGTAGAAGCCATGATGCTATATAAATATAGACTCATTTCAATCTAATAAATGTGTTTTAAAACCGTAAGGGCCCACAGAAGAAGTTTCACACATCTATACGACGGGAAATTGCTCATTACAAAATGGTATCGTAAATTTTCTTACTTCTTCCCCCCTCCCCCGTTCCAAAAAAAAAAAAAAGTCTAAGCCCTCGTGAAGAATGTCCTTAAAAACATAATTATGCAATAGCCAACCTATCGCCAAGTGTATCAAAATGGGCCTAGCTAATCTAGCTCATTATATTCGGGATGAGCCATCAACCCAACCTAGCCCAATTCATGCACATGGATAAACACATTAAACTTTAAAAATACTAAAAAAATTAATTTTACAAATTCATTATCTCTTCAAATACAAATAAATAATATACAAATATATTATAATAGTTAATATATAAAATGATCGAGTCTAAACAATATAATAATAATAAACAAACTTAAATAAATAAATAATGCAAGAACACTGTTATAACTAGATACCAAACTAACTAGTTAAATAGTACCAAAACAATAAAATAACAACTTAATAACATATATCGAAAAAAACAACTTTAAAGTATCAAATGAAATCTCATATGCTTATAATCTTCGTCCTCATTCTCATTATATCTAATAATAACACGTGGACTTACATTGGGAATATGCATCCTCAATAAGAATAGCTTCATCATTTATTAATTAATTTAATGTTAACAATATAAATTTCATTTATATTTGGAATAAAAATAATTTTTTTTCCAAAAATACACTTCAACCTTATAATAATGAAATATCATTTGTTTGAAAATTCATCTTGGTAAAAGATATAATCATATTATGAAAGAAATTAGTGTATAATTTTGTTAATTATTTTAAAATATTATTTTGTTATTAACATCTACTTAAGTAATAAAAACATTTAAAAATATACTGGAGAATTTAGTTATCAAATTAAATTAAATTTTATAAACTAGTATAACTTTATTTTTATAAAAACGATATGATTGAATAAAAATGAAAAGGATAACAAAAAAATGAAATTTTAAATATTTAAAATATGATTAATAAGATAAATAAAAATATAATCAATATTAAATTATAATTTATTTAATTCAAAATGCATTATAAGGAATTTTTCATATAAGATTTTTTAAATATTAAATTATTATATAAATTATGACGACGCTTTTTTCAACCTGAATCGTACCGAAGCGTACGGGGGTCATTGCCGACTGATCACGGGCACTCGACGTTGTGCTCTTGAATTGTCCGGGGCTAAGGTGATCAAGCAGACTGTCGATCTGCGCCTCGGACACAGACTCTCGCAAAAAACAGCGAAGTGCAGGGGCCGACGAGGCTGGGCCTCGGCCGTCCGATGCCTAAGTCGCTTTCTTTAAGGAGAAAGAGACCGCTTTAGAGGGCAAATGTGTTGTATACGATGCTGTTTCAAGAATACAGATCTTTCAATCACGTACATCTACGCATTTATAAGACCCAACCAATGGACCGGTGAATCTGCGATTGCTCCCATCGGACAGATTTTATTAAGATTTGACGTGAAATTGATTAGAAAAGAAATGCTTATTCGTGATAATCTTCCTTCCTTATTTGGGGGAGATCCAACCTGCTGATGATATATTATTTTCCTTTCCTTATCGATAAGATTCTGGGTCTGGACTACTATGATGATATATCAAGCAGTGCTATTCTATTTTCTCTCGTATCAAGCAATACAATCCGATTCTCATGCGATAATGCTGACCTTCTTAATTCATTCAAGATCGCCTCCCTGCCTGGGCTGGTCAGCCTCGCTTTTGGACCGGTACCGAGGCCGAGGGCATGGGTATTGGCGCTAGGCGCTCCACTTTTTAGGCTGCGAGCGGCCCATGAGCCCATTTCTTAAAAACTCTATCAAATTATATTAAAATATATATCAAAATTAAAAATAAAATATTAAAACAACAAAGTTTAATATATTATAATAATAATAATTTTAAATGTGGAGTAAATGGCATGGAGTTATGCATGCTTTCCCCAAGTTGTTAACTTGGCTTTATTCATTAATTGTTCCAATATATTGTGCTATTGAATTACCAGTTGACCCCTAGATGATATTGATTAGTTTTTGTTTTAATTATTAATTGTATTTGATTATCAAATGGGAGCACATTCCCTTTCCCACTCATGTTCTAAAGTCATATTTACCTTATTTTAATTATTATATCTTATCTCTCATTCATGCCCAATTATCTCTAGGCCCAACCCATTTTGACCTTTTATCAAATCCATTAAGACTTAATTAAAAAAGTCATATCATATTTTTAGGCCCAACCCTTTAGGACCTTTGTCTCAACCCATTAAACCTATTATGACCTTTGACCAAATTTATTAGGACTTAGTTAAAAAAGCCCAACCATTTATATCCAACGACAGAGTTTTCTGACCAAATCCATTAAGATTGAAAAGGATGCTTTTTTGCTTTTTTTATTTCAATATTAATAAAATCTGGTACTTAACGTCATCAAGACGTAATAAGATAAGCATATAATTGTTTGTTTTTTTTATCGTTGTGTGTAATAGCAGTGATAAGAACGGACGCACCATTAGTTCGCTTTCTCACCTTTAACTACTAATGCATTCGCTTTCTAATTTAATCATGTTTTTAACTAGTATGAGGTTTTATTTTCAACCGAAACTAGTTCATATCATATATCCCTATAAAACCTCGGGTGTGTCTTCGTAACTCAAAATCTATAAACGTTAATAAAAAATAATACCACATAAGGGCTCAGCAGCCTGTGGCTCTCTGGGATCCTGACGATTTGGCACTGGGATCGCGTCAGCAATTGCTCCTCGCAGGCCTACGAGCCTGTAGCTTTCTGGCTATTCTAAGATATCAGCAAATCTTTCCTCATTTTTCTAGGTGATAAGCTGTCACGACTGGGCAGCACGGCATTTCCTTTACTAAAAACTGGTGTCAAGAATAACTTCGCTAAGCTCATTTAATAAATAATCGAGCAAATAAATTGCTGCAGAATGTACTTAACGAAGAATATTTAACTATTTATTTAAAATAATAATACAGCTGCCGAATATATTTTAAAATATTTTATTATTTTATTTTATACTTTAATACAATAATAATTATTATTATAATGTTTTTAATAAATAATTTATAAATTTCATAATATTTTTATTTTTTATTTAAATATACTTTAATATATTAAAAGCAAATATAAACAGTCAAATAAAACAAAAATCAAACGTAAACGGCTGCTCAGATCTTTCATCCCCTCGTCTCGGCCGCTTAATTTTAACGAGACACAGACCGAAAAATAAACAAAGCTGCCGAGATGTGAAGCCGTCTCCTCTGTCTCTCCTAAGAGTCATCTCTGGGTGAGCTACAGACAGCGCTCTTTTCTCTCACAAAAAAGAACAATGTAAGCTTTTCGTTTTAATTTAAAACGACTTTTTCTCGAATATAAAGCCAAATATTTTCACTTTTTCTATTCAGAACTTTTAAAAAAAATTTCAGTAATAAATCGCGAAAATTTTAAAAAACAAACAACCCCTTCGTCAAGAAAGTCTAACCATCTCTCTATGTCTAACTCATTAGGATCTTTGACCAAATCTATTAGGACTTAGTAAAAAAAGCCCAACCATCTCTTTATATCAAACTCGTCAGGACCTTTGACCAAACCTTATTGGCGCTAACAAGAAGTTCAATCATCTCTACGTCCAACCTTATTAGACCTTTGACCAAACTTATTAAGACTTGCTGAAGCTGTTGGACTTAACGTTTCAATGGGGCTTAAGATGTTCATTTGTTTTTTTAAATTTTTACGACTCTATCACTAAATTTTAAAAAGCTCGAATGTAAAAGCCGAAAATATTTCTACTTTCTTTTTATCTCGTAAAAGTCATTCTTCACAAAATAAGAAAACTCAATCATCAGTCCAACAAAGCAAGAAGCAAGAATATACACTACTAGTACGATTAATCTGAGGGTTTCTACTGGCATCCTATCTCTCCGATCCGCCGTTTATTTTTTTTCAATTCACAACTGTCTCATTTAAAAATTAGCCAGTATGCGGCGGTGACGGGAAAATTCTCAAACTCGCCTTACATTTTATTTTGCTTATTTTTAATTTTATGTTTTTATATTTGCTTTTTATTTTTATTATATTAAATTAATTTTTTCAAAAAATAAAATATTATGAATTTTTATAATTATTTATTAAAAACATTATAATAATAATAATTATAATTTATATTAAAGTATAAAATAAAATAATAAAAATTATTTTTAAAATATAATCGCAGAATGTTATTATTATTTCGATACATGGTTCATATCGCTTCATTCTATCCGCTTTCTCGCTTCGGAACAATTTATTTCTTTCGCTTTACTTTATTTTAAATGAACTTACCAAGCTCATTTCCTCGACTTTCGAGACATTTTCGTAAAAATCTCGTCCCCAGAATATCGACAACTTATCACCCAAAATCTAAAAATCTCCGCTGTCGTAATTCGACAAAACTTTTATGGGTCACTAGATTTCGCGAGACGAATTTAATCCACAAGCACCATTTTCATATCCGGCATCTGTAGTAATTTTTTGCGCTCCTCAACCCCATGTGAATTTTATTATTTTTATTAACATTTCATATTTTTGAAAATTTCTAATTTCTCTGCTCTTACAAAGAAAGAATAATAATTGACCGTCTCTCGATTTGAGAAAAATAAACTCAAACCCGTTAAAAACCCGATTAAAATTAAATTAAACCCGTATTAAGAGGAAAGGACATAAACTCAAAATAACTGCTCCGTGCCATCCTACTACTCACCTAACGTTAAAACAACAATTTTAATATACTTAATGCTATTAGCTCGCTATTCAAGATTAGTTCCAAAAAGTTCTATTCAAAAGATAAGTCAAAAAACAAACACCGTAAAAAAAAGCTCAATTATCTCTTTATATCCAACTCATTAGGACCTTTGACCAAACTCCACAAGCACTTACGGCCGTTGTTTTTTCGATTTAACGCCAAAGCTATATAAATCTTTCAACATTAAAGTTTGTTTTGATTTTAAAAATTTCGACTTATCACGAAATTTTATAAAAAGTTATGAATAAAATAGTGTCATTCGACTTTTCATTCATAAAAAGTCATTTTCCACCAAAAAGTTAAAAACTCAATCATTACCCAACAAGGAGAAGGGCTAATAATACACATTATTGCGACGACAACCTATGGCTGTGACCAAAGGACTGATCTCGAATCTCTGTCATTATTTTTTTCAATTTTCAAACTTGTCTCCATTTAAAAAATTAAATGCATGAGATGGGAAAAATTCCCAAAGCCGCCTGCACATTTTATTTTTGCTATTTTTAATTTTAATTTTTTTATTTGCTTTTCTATTTTAATTATATTAAAATTAATATATTTCATAAAAAGATATAAATTTTTTATTAAAAAACATTATAATTATAATTATTATTTATATTAAAGTATAAAAATAAAATAATAAAAATTATTTTAATATAATCTGTATATACCGGCAATAATACTCCGAACTCCGCCTGGTCCGCCGATTCAGAAATAATCAAATCCGCTAAAACCCGACATAATTAAACCAACCAATTCCATTAAGAGCTTATGCAGTACAGCAACCCGAATAATTCGTCATATCTCTACTCATTACCTAATGTTAAAACAAAACAACTAATACTTAATGCTAAAGATATTCAAAGATTAATCTCAAAAAAGCTTATATTCATACAGAAACAAACACTACCTTGGCCAAGAAAATAATCAGATCTTTATCTCCCAATCTATCAGACTTGCACATGCTTGTTAATTTAACGCTGTTCGAATGTCTTCAAAGATTAGTTCTGGTTATTTTTAAAAATTTTCTACGACTTATCAATAAATTTTTTAAAAGTTCTAATGTAAAGATATTCGCTTATTCGTAAGTTTCATTTTCCACAAAAAAATGTTAAAAACCCAATCATTGCCCAAAAATAAGAATAAGAATATACACTAATGTGAATTAATAACGTATATATGGGCCGACTGCGCGATCTCATCCCGAATCCGACTCATTTTTTCAATTCCCAAACTCATTACATTTAAAAATAGTTGCGTTTTTATGAGATAGTAAAATTCCCAAACTCACCCCGCCTACATATTTTATTTTTAATTTTAATTTTTTTATATTTTCTTTTATTTTTATTATATTAAATTAATATTTTTAATAAAAATAAAAATATTAAGTAATTTATATATTATTTATTAAAAACATTATAATAATAATAATTATTTATATTAAAGTATAAAATAAAATAAAAAAATTATTTTTAAATATAATCGATGCTTATATTATTATTATTTAAATATACTTGCCTATATCGCTTTATTCGAAACTGCTTCTGTCCCGAAACAATTTATTTCTTTCAGCCACTTTATTTTAAATTAACTTAGCCCAAGTCATTCTTCCGACTTCGAGATTTTCAAATCCCATCTCCTAATCATCACAACTTATCACCCGTAGTAAATCTAAAAATTTTCGCTTGTCTCATAATTCTACGAAACTTTTCTAGGTCACTAGATTTCGCGAGACCCAATTTAATCCACAAGAATCCGCTTCTGGCTATCCAAGATCTAGAATTTTATGCGCTCTCAACCCTTAGCGACAATTTATTATTTTTATTAACATTTTCGCTACTAAAATTTTAATTTTCTCGGTTTCATGCAGAGTAATAATACTCGAACCTCGTCTTGGATTTGAGAAAATAACCAAACCCGTTAAAACCGATTAAAATTAAATTAAACATGCTATATTAAGAAATGAGACTCGAACGGTAACCCAAAATAACTGTCTATCATCCCTACTCACTACCTAACGTTAAAAAACAAACAACTTAATACTTAACGCTATTAAGCGCTATTCAAGACAGTTCTCAAAAAAAGCTTATATTCAAAGATTAAGAAAACAAACACCACCTTGGCCTAAAAAATCTAAACCCATCTTTCTGTAGCCCAACCCATTAAAACCTTTGACCCAACCTATTAAACCCATTAGGTCCTTCAACCGAGCCCTTTGACCAATCCATTAAGTCCATTATGCTCATTTGACCGTACTCTTTAACCAAGTATTTGGCCAATCAAACTCTCACCCTTAACTTATTCAAATTTTTAATTTCAAAATTTTAAACATGCCCTAATTTCAAAATCCAAGTCCTCTAATTTCAAATTTCAATTTTTCAAGTTCCTATTTTCAAAGTTACCTATTCTCAATTTCAAAAATCAAGTGCCCTAATTCAAATTTCCAGTCCTTTGATTTATTAATTTCAAATTTTCAAGTGTACAATTTCAAAATCAAATGCCCTAATTCCAAAATTCAAGTTTCATAATTTCCAATTTCAAATTTTTTAGTTTATAATTTTAAATTTACAAAATTCATAATTTTAAAATTCAAGTTCCTTAATTTCAAAATCCAAGTCTCCCAATTTCCAATTTCAATTATTCAAGTGATCAATTTTAAATTTTCAAATCTGAATTTCAAGATCCAAATGTCCTAATCTCAAATTTCGAAATTCCCAATTTCTAAAATTCAAGTCCCAAAAAATTTCAAATTTCAAAATACCAAAATATGGATTCAAAATTCTCAAATTTCAAATTTCAACTTCAAACTTCCAATTTTCAAAACTTTTATATCAAACTGGTTTTCAAAAATTTCAATCAATGATTAATTTTGCAATTCCTATAAAATGGAATCTTATAGAGTTAATTTGTGTAACAAATAAATAGGCTTGGGTCGGCCCCGACATTTCATGTATTTTTTTTAATGAATAATTTGACATTCGATCTATAACCTAATTTATAATCGATTTTAAATATTTTTTATTTTATTATTGCACTAACATTATTTCTAATTACTGCCGTCTGGATATGCCACCAAGTACACATTTTTCTCACTTAATCCTCGCTTTATTCATTTATTTATTTATATTGCTCATTCATTTATATATGCTTCACATGTTATCAGATTACATATTGCTCTTTGGTGATCCACTGATCGATTACCAAAAACCGTATTTTTCTTGGCTATTTAAGAGAGACCCGACTCTTAGCGGCGCACGCTCCATCGTACATTCCCGATAAGTAACCTGACCTTCGGACCTAAACTTGGTTTTCCAAGACCTCAATTTTCTTATCGAGAGTCATATTTAGAGTTTTTATTTTTTTATTTTGTTTTCCCTATTAAAATAAAACAAAAATAAGTGCTGACTTTAAACCATTTAAAAAATGGTTTTTCAAAATATAAAACGAGTCTCATGTTTTGCTGAAACACATAATAAAGAACGCATATCTACGCCTACAAAAGAAATAACAAAAATATCAAATTTTATAGATAAATTACTTAAAAAAATTAAATAAAATTTCGGAAAGAAATTCCAAGTTAACTCCCGCCAAAGCCACATGGGCCACTTAGTCAAAACCACGAGCTAAATCGGGTCTTATTTTATTCAGCTTTAAATTTTATAATCTAACTCAAAATTTAGATTAAACGTATGTAATTTATCAAACTCGACCCATATTACGAGCCAAACGTAAGAAGGCCAAAATTGAAGTGGTATTACGGTTTTACCCCAAATGGGAAAGGGAAATTAATAACTAGGGTTTGGGAGGGGTTTACTGGTTTAGGGCATGCCCGTGGCCGTTTCAGTAACTCAACTCGGCTTCTCTTGTTGATTTCAGAAATTCAGAGAAGCCGAGCCTTTCTGCTTGCCTTCTCCTCGAGTCGATACAGCCAAGCTGGCAAGTGAGACGGGTCTGAATTTGATAAGGCGGAGAGAAAAGCAAACAATGCCCACCCTCACAAGCTCTTTCCATGCAGGAAGTTTCTCCCCACAACTCCAACCACGACTGTTGGATCGTCATTGATGGCAAGGTCTTTTCTTTCCCCTCCCCCTCTTCTCTTTCTCATCACTTCTAATAGATCTTTCATCGAACTTATGCTTTCACTCTTTATCTCTTTCCGAGTCTGTAATTTCTTTGCTTGTTTTTCATTGATTTCTCATGGGTTTTGTTTATTTAATGCAAGTAGCCCTGTGTTTTTGAGATTGAAAATCGACTTCTGCTAAGTTTGCTTTACATACTTGCACGTCGTTTCTTTTAGTTTCTGATTCATTCAGATATTTGGATCTATTATGGGGAGTTGAATAGTTTCAGTACGATTCTTTTAGATTGTGTTGTATGATTTGGGACGCTGTTTATAGATGATCCAGTGACATTTGATGGATGATTAGCATCCTGTTAGTAGTTCTTTCCAATTTTTAGCTGAATTTAAGTTTTGCCCCAACTAACACGCCCAAACTGTTTTCAAGAACCCCTCTTTCCTTCATATGAACAAACTGTTTTTTTCTTACCATTCCTGATTTTTGAACTATTTTTATAAATGAATGATTTTTTGACCCACAAATTTACTGGCAAGGGGCTTTGTTCATGTAGGAGTTTCTTATATACTCGTTTATGATGCCTATGAGTTGTGAATCAGTTGAATATGCAGTTAGGAAAAGGAACAGTTGGGCCTTTGATAACAAAGGCAATGAGGTCTGATTTCATTTGTAATCTGTGAACATGGTCCCACTTTGTATATAGTTAAAGGTTTTTCCTTTATTGTAGATTTTGTGGATTGTTGTGTGTTGTTTTTTGTTAGCCTTCTCATAGTTTGAAAAGACGCAAGGCACAAAGGCCTCTTGGAGCCTTGTGGAACATGGCGGGCTTTTCTGGAAGGAAATATGACCTTGGATGCACATCAATTTTATGAAATATGTTTCAAAGTATGATTATATTAATAAAAAAACTAAAGATTCATAATATTTAAAGAAAATTTAAATGATAAAAGTAGTAAAATTATAAAAATTTCAATATATAGTTAGAAATTTCAAGAATATAAGTGTTTTAAAAGAATTATAGTCTATAAGGCCTGCGGTGTGTGTCTCTTTAGTAAGGCACATGTCTTGGTAGGCAAGGTGATATAATTAGGGAGTGGTTGTGCCTTGAGCCTAGGCACGCCTTTTAAAACTATGAGCCCTCTCTTTATTTTTATTGGCATTCTTCATGTACTCCCAGTGTACCTTAGGCACTCTTTTGGCATTTCTCTTTCTAATAAATGTCTACATTTAATTAGTCCAAGATATAGAGATGTTCATTGAAGATTTAGTGTGCTAAAATGCTTTTAATTTTGCTAAAAGAAAAGAAGAAAATTTGTTACAATGTTTACAGCTTGATAAATTAACTTGTTTTAGATATCATGTCCCTTTGTCAAATTCTTTTTGTGAAACTTTTTTCAATTTAATTTAAGGATGCACCTTTTTTGTAATCACACGCTGTCAGATTCATATGTCAATACTCAAATCCCAGCTAGTTTTTCTGTTGCCATTGATCCTTATAATGTATTCGGCTGGTGAAACCAAACAAATTTTTATTATTTATTTGTTTTCTGAAAACTGTTCTCAAATTTACTTTACCAAATTCTTTTAATTTCTTGATTTCAAAATCCTATTCTTGAAGACTGTTTGCAAAGATAGAACAAAACATGAGTCACATGACTATAGTTTTTAGACATGCTTATATGAAAAAAAAAATTCATGTATCTACTTCTGAAAGAAAAAGGAAGGAAATAAAAGCACTGCCAAACTTAACCTTAATTAATTGTTATTAGAAGAAAGAAGAAAAGGCTGTTTCATTTGTTCAAATAATGGTTCTGACCAATTACCCTTTACCTCCCTGTGCAAAGTGCTGCATTTGTTTTGAAAGTGTTGTTGATCGTTCTTGTCTCCTAGAATTTCAGCTGTACTTTGGTGGTTGTTTCTGGTTTCCTAGTTTTCTTTCTTGAAGGGCTGTTTCATCGTTCATGCACTTTTCAATCTTTAATCATGATAGTTTTGTTGCTTTTGATAAAAGATCTAATACAATATATCCTGTGGAATGTTGTTAGTTTTCCTTTCTGAGGCAAATTAGTGAACTATGTTCTATGTTATATAGTTGCCTAGTTGTTATTTACCATCTCTGTTATAGGTTAGACACATTAGATTTGCATAAAGTTGAGTTGTGTAGACTGCCCACTGTGTAGCGTTATGCTCGGAAAAGTGGAATCAGATTGCATGCAACATGGGAGTTAGTTTCCAAGGAGGAAGGGAGATATTTTACCAAATAGTGAAAGGAGTTAAGATAAGAAGTTTCGTAATGTGTGACCATATGATATAGAAGGAGCATCTTCATGTTGGAATATTGGGTGGAACAGAAGTGACAGCAGGAGTGATAAGATTGGAGGCAGACTTCAATTTTAATTTCTTTTGTGGTTTTCTATTTTGATGATTGGGGTTTAACTTAGGTGCATAGTTTTAAAAGGGCCCGAGGCACAACCATTCCCCTGTTATAATGCCTTTCTTACTTGCCCGAGATATATGCCTTATTGAAGACACACTCCTTGAAGACTTTACTTTCCTTTTTAAACACTTTTATTCATGAAAATTTTAATTTGATATAATTTCATTGTTTTGTTGTATGCTTTTTAAAACTTAGGGAATCTTTAAAATTCACTAATTGGATTAGATGTTGAGTCATATTTATAAATTTGATATGCATCTGCTACTCATTAAAAGAAAATAACGATATGCATTCAATTTGTAGTAAACTTCACCTAGGCATATTCTGTTTTGCATCTTGTGCTGCCTAAGTTGTTGAGACTTTTATGCTAAGTTCATGGCGCTTTTGAAACTATGCTTAATTGAAAAGATCATTATTGTAGCATCAGAATTTCAAGATCTTTAGATATTTTGGATAAGTGATTGAGGTTATTACCATCTTTCAGAAGATGAAATATTTTAACTCTTGGCTGTTATCATCTTCTTTTTTTTTTTTTTTTTTTTGGGTATTTGAGAGTGACTTTTCTTTTTTCCATTTCTTTGAGTCCAGGTATATGATGACAACTTATTTGGATGAACACCCTCTGGTGGGATGAGCGGATCCTTGCTGCAACTGCATTTTTCTAATTCTTTCGGATGGACAATTTTCGTCACTGGGTCAGGCAGGCCAATCTATTATCTTAACAAGTTAATTAGATGTGAATTCTGGAAATGACTTTTGCTAATTGTAACTTACATTGAAGGAAAAGATGCGACCGATGATTTTGAGGATGCTGGGCATAGCAATGATGCAAGAGAGCTAATGAAGAGCTTTTGTATAGGGGAGCTTGATATGTCGTCTTCCCCAGCGATTCCAGAACTTGTAATCTCCCACAAGAAACAAGAAACAGATGTTGCTCAGAAGCTCTTGAACTTGACAAAAGAACACTGGGCTGTCCCTGTAGCCATGGTTGGCATCTCTGTGGTGGCTGGCTTCTTGTATATTATGCGGAAGAAGTAAAGCAATTTAACTCACCTCTTGCCTCTTGCCCTTTTTGCACTTTCCCTGAAGCAGTCCTATTATTTGTCATCACAAATTTTGAATGATTAAAATATTGGTAATTAAGAGAACTTCCCATTGATTTTTATTCAGAAGTTTTTGTTTTTGTTTTTTTATTTTATATGGGAATGAAGATGGATTGACCCATGCTGGTCATTGATACAAGAATAATTGAGAGAGTCTGGTACATGGTGAGAGGTTGATGGACATTGTTGTGCCTGTGTTTATTTATTTGTACCTTTTGCCTAGGCTTCTGGGGAAAGCAGGAATTAGTAGCTGACATGTTCGTCAATGTTAGCACTTATGCATTATCTGAAGTAGGGGTGTAATCGAGTCGATGCTTGACTCGATTGAGTTTTTTTTAGATGTTTAAAGCTCAATTCAAAAAATTGTCAAGCTACTCGAACTCTACTCAATAAAAGCTCGAATTTGTTAAAAAATTAATAAGTAATTATATTCAAATTTGACTCAAGTTCGTCTCGATTAATAAAATAGCAAAACTTGATTAAGCTTATAGGTAGCTCGAGTTAGGTATTGTGATACTTGAAGTCGAGCTCAACTTGATTAACTCGACCACCGAAGATTTTTACGGCGAACTCAAGCGAAGGCTTTGACTGCTTACTTTACACGCCTAACTTCAAGATGGGATGGATTGCTTAAAAGGCTGTGAAACCTCTTCCTTTGATCTCCATTGTTATGGTGAATTTTTAGACTAGTAATTTGCAAATATCTGCATGATACCAATCCATATTGTGCTTTTGATAGGGATGGTATGGAAATTCAAAAAATAATGTTATTTTTTACTAGATTATAATTTTATAGGGAAGACGATGTAACGCAGTACAGAGACCCTAATAAGCATCAGATAATTAATGGGCCGCATTTCATCTGACATTCTAGCAGTAGTAGCTTACCGTCCTTATGGTTCCTTACAGCTTGTATGAGGATTAGTCAGTTTGGATGTGGTATGACTTAAAGACGCCTTCCTGTCTAGCTGCCATCTTCCAACTTGTTAATCGAAGTTACACGAGCAATTGAACAACAGGAGCATAAACATATCAAGGATCAGTTAGGTTTCAATTCCTCAACAAAATTTTTTGAACCAGTTATACAAAGACAACAGGAAGGGAAAATAATAAAAAGTTTTGGGAAACATGTGCACCTTCTTGAGAGTTTACAACAGTATGCTTACAGGACAGAAATGGCCATTCCAAAGCACTTCCATCGATCACTGGCTGGAGGTCTCTAAAATAACCTCTGTTCTTGGAGATTTTCTCCCAGGCAACAAGAATTAAATGCAAAATCTCTCATGTTAAATCATGCTCGAGATCTCTTCCGCTTCACCATTGCGTCGCAGAGCTTCACAGCATCTAAATTATCTTCACATTATACCCTAACAATGTTTGCGCTACCCAGAACTCCAGCAGTGACAGCAGCAATGGATGCAGAGTCTCTATCAGCCCAGCAGGGCGAGTACAACATTCGCCTAAAAATCTCTTCCGATGGGCCTAATCATAGGAGCATGAGAGAGAGCCAAACTCTTCCCTGCAAGCTCTGTTCTTATGTGTGGCAACCCCATCAGAATGTCCAGATTGTGTTCAGTGTTCTTCGAGAATCCAATTCCAGGGTCAATGATTATCCTCCAGGCTGGAATACCAGATAATTCGGCTTCTCTAACGCGCGAGTATAACTCAGAGGCAACCTGCTCGCAAACATTATCGTACTGCAGGTTCTCGCTGTTCTGCATCGTAGATGGGTTCCCCTTCATGTGCATAGCAACATATGGAACATTAAGGCTGGCAACAACATCAAGCATGTTAGAATCTAGCTGTCCTGAGGATACATCGTTTACGATATGAGCTCCCTTGCCTATTGCTTCTGAAGCAACTTCAGAATGAAAAGTATCCACAGATAACAGCTTCCCCTCTACCTCAGGCATCTTTAGAACAGCATCCAAGACAGGGATTAACCTATCTAATTCCTCTTGAGCTGAAAGCCGAGATGCCATTGGACGTGTCGACTGTGCACCGAGATCAATAATATCTGCCCCTTCTGAGATCATCAAGCGGACCTGAGAAACTGCTGCCTCCACAGACTGGAACTTCCCTCCATCGCTAAAACTGTCTGGGGTTAAATTAAGGATGCCCATCACGGAGGTTTTCTGTGACCAGTCCCATAAAAGATTTCCAATGGGTAAAACCCTTTTCAACCCATTCACCCGACAAGGGATTCGCCACCGCCCCATGACTCAAACAGACCCCGGTATAAGCCTTTGAAAAGAATGCCAGGATGCAGCCGTATCACTCTCTATAGCTGATCCAATTACATCCATCAATGGAGCCATTACAAATGGTCTCTCCCAAACTCTTTCATGGGGGATAGTAAGAATCTCTGATTTGACGCTGAACTTCCCATAGAACACAATATCCAGGTCTATTGGTCTTGGACCATACCTTATTCCATCAGTCCGACCCATATCCCTTTCAATTTTCTTTAGAACTCCCAGTAGTTCATGGGGCCCAAGTTTTGTAATCCCTCTAACAGCAGAGTTGAGAAAGAGAGCTTGATCAGTCAAATAGACAGGCTCTGTCTCATACAGACATCCATGTCTAGTTATATGTATGCCCGACTTCTTCATTAGCCGCAAGGCCTCATTGAAATTGTGAATTCTATTGCCCACATTGCTTCCTAGAGCAATTACCACTTCCTGGTCTTGGGAATGTACTTCCACTGGTATGCCTGTGGATGAATGGAGGAGAGAGACACATGTGGCTGCAAAGAAGATCAGAACAAGAATCAAGGAACTAGCATGGTTAACCTTTGATGCAATCATATTTATCGGGAAGCAAATAGAGTAGCAGATTATTTAGCTAAGAAAGGCATTAGTAGTATTAATTCTAATGTTTGGTGGTCAAACTTTCCTAGAGATGTTATAAAAATTGGTTTTGAAGATTATTGTGGTTCTTCGTTTAACAGAGCTTGTAAGATTTCTTGTCCCTTGTTTCCTTTCACCATAAAAAAAAAAAAAAAAAACTTTGATGCAATCATATATTTACCAACTACTTATGCTTATGTGATTTAGTAAGAGATGAACTCCTAATCCTGGTGGTCTAGTGACGAATTCTTCACGGTAAAATAAAAGGAGCAACACAAGTCTACAGCTTACGCAATTCAGAGGAACTTGCGGATGCACACCACCGAAGACCTTGTTTTGTTCAGATTAAGCAAAAGTGACCATATTCATATACAGAACCAACAAACATTGATAACCTTTGCACAACAACCAACTTTTTTTAACCTTTATGAGAATCATCTAGTCTATTGTTCTATGAATAGAACAACCTTAAAATTAAGAAACCATAATTTAACATCTTATAAAAAGCCACATTGATTTAACTTGTGAACTAGTAACTGAATGCAGATCCTGGATTTTCTATCATTTTAGTGCCGGAAAACACCACAAGTCAGGGTTTAAACACATGCACATTCGTTGTTCGCGAGAAGTTATTACCTCCACAAGACTTCATTCTACTGTTAAACCCACATCTGGTGGAAGCAAGCTGCCTGAAAATGTTCATATTAGGAGTATCTCAACGACAATTCAAAGCAGAACACGTTTCTCTGCTACCTCGTTGCTGTGCACTGAACACCCTAATTAACAAAATACAATCAATAGGAGGAATTAGATAGACTCCCACTTCACAAAAGAGTAGCAAATGATTCGAGGAAAGTACTAAGAAAAGAAAGGTGGGGCAGAAGCTAAAGATAACAATTTTCTTTTTATCATGAAAAATACCCACAGAGAAAAGAAACAAAAATAATTGGGATTAATCAGAACTTCACGTACTTGTGAATTATTTAATATCTATAAGAAAGGAGGAAAATATGTAAAATGAATTTAAAAGAATCATATAAGAATAAATAATTAACCTTAATTCCATTTGTCATATTATTAGGTGTGAATTAAGTTAGCATTTAAGCATAAAATTCTTGCATATGTTAAGCTCTTGATGCTAAACTCATACCTTTATCATTCCCAATCAAGATAAATCCCCCTGTGGCTTATTTTTTGCAGGTAAGAAAGGAAATACAGGCAAAAAGAGCAAAAATGGAGAAGAAAAGAAGAAGAATCGCTTTCTTCTCTTCTGTTTCCTTTCCTTCCTCATATTTTCCTTCATTTTTATCCCCAAGAAATAAGCATGTGGTTAGAGTTATAGTCACACTACATCAGCTACACTGCATCAATTTAAGAGTTTTCTTATCCTTCATCTTGTTCTTTAATCACAAACACTATTTCCGGGAAAAAAAACCATTTCAGATTCATAAAATAATCTAGTAATTGGCTAGGCTTTGTATCAGACAAACTTATGCATCATTCAACAAATAATCTTTGGGGCATTTTATCGTTCAAGCATCATGCATTCTACAGCATCAAAACTCAAAACTAACGAACATCTACATTTTCTCAGTAACCAACCAAATTCAGGAAAAAAAAGGAGGAAATATATGAAATTAACTGAAGACAAACCAAACGAAAAACAAAACTTTGATTAACCAAAAAACAAGACTTTCTTGTGGAAGGACTGAAATTAACTAAACAAAAGGAAGAGAGAAAGAGAGAGAGAGAGAGAGAGAGGCGCACCGGCGAGGGAGGAAGACTGGCGGTCGAGGATGTGTGTGGCGGTGTAGGTGAAGAAGAGGGCGAATTGGGTTCCAAAAACGACGCCGTTTCTTAGGAATGGCATTTTGGGAATTTCTAATATAAAGGAGTGGCATTTCTGTCAATTTATCTATCTATTTTTGTTTATAAAAATGCTCAAAAGAAAATAAAAACAAAATGATGAAAAACCTCCATCTCCTCCTCTTACAGAGTCTTAAACCCCCCACCAGTTGGGTGGATAGCTCTCTTCCTTTCTCACTATGGCTTCTCTCTCTTTCACACAATTTCCTTCTCTACCCAGGTTCTCCCTCTACCTTCTCTCTGTCTATTTATATCTCTATCGATGTTGTGATTGTAGAATTATCTTTTCAGGAAAAGCTTAATGGGTATATGTGAAAAAAAATCCCCTCCTTTCTCAAAATATGGATATGCTAATTGTAGACCAAAATTGTTTTTTCGCATTGGATGCATTGAGTGGTCTGGAATTCGTGATCCAAATTAATAATGAATGCTTTATTCCAGGTCATTCATCCATCCATTGCACCCAACTACTATTCTGATTCTCAATGCTTGCAGCATGAAGCAACAAAGGAAGAGGTCTTATGCCTTATGAACTTGACATTGACTTTGTCACTAAGAAAGTTAACAATTTTCCCTTTTTGTTGCTGAGAAAATGGAAGAAGCCAATAGAAAATGAGTTATTTTCTTTTAATTTTCTCCTTTTCATGAATTGGTCACCGTGAAAGTGGGTTTTTGGTCTCATTTTTAGGATAATGATGGAAAGGAAGAGTAAACAAAACTGTTTGTTTTATTACTTTTTTGCATGCTTGTTGAGTTGGAAGTTGTGATTTGGTTTGGTAACCAAGAAAGTGGAAGAAGGAGAGAACACCATGTAGTTTGCTGGTGAGAAAGTGAAAATTTTCATTTGATTGCAAACAACTTAGAGCAATGAAGAGTCAGTGAAATTGTTATTTAGTTGTCCAGGCCCTAACTTCTGTTATGTCCAAACATAAAAATGGGTGTTCAAAAGACCATTTCCATTTTGGAGTCATTAGTACCATCCAGTCCACTCTTCTTTTTCCCACCAACCAAACATGCCCAAAGAGGTTCTACTGGGAATTGCTTGGTTAGGCATTTGTCTTGTGGTTCAAATGATGGAGTATGCTGTATGGAAGCTTTGAGAGGATCTGATTTTTTTTCTGTGGGAAAGTGAACTGAGAACCCCATAGTTTCTACCACACTTCACACTGGTCTTTTCTAACTTGGCCAACTCACTGTTTCTTTGCTTATGCAGGTGGCACGCCCATTGGCCGTTTTACACATCATTGAACTTGATGCAGCTTCAGGATCTTCGATTGCAGAATAGATGGGAACTTAGAGCTGTGTCTAAGAGAAAACCTGTGGGGTCTTTGGCCAAGGAGGTTGTAACTGAAGAACCAGTTGTTATAAAGAAGAAATCTACTAGGAAAAAAGCTGTACCTGACACTCCAGAGGAAAATTCTGATATTTCAGTGAAAAGTGATTTTACAGAGGTGGAAGCCAATACTCCATCTGCATCAAGTGAAGATTCCAAGAAAACCCCACGAAGGACACGAAGGAAAGGTAGGTTTTTCCATTTTATATGTTAAACCCTTCAGGTTCACTCTTGATTCGGATCTACTAACAAGGGCGAAACTTATCATTCCAAAATTCTCAGCTACCACTAGTTCTACTAGCATTGTGGAAGAGAGAATTGAGAAGAGGGCGAGGACACCGAGGAAGACTAAAAAGAAGGTTGACAACATAGAAGATCAAGGTGGTGAGACTGACCTTAGTGATCACAAAGGTTCCACATTCACTGCAAAGGTGAGGATGAAGAGGAGGAAGACCTAGATCTTGAAAAGATGATGAAGATGTTAGCTCCACATGGCTGCCTCCCTTGTTTGTTGCTTTGGAGCTGCTCAACATGCTTTTGTCCCCTCAGGAAGACCAGCCAATAGACTTCTAGACTATGAAATCCATGAAAGCATGAAGGATGCATTTTGGAGCCCAGAAAAAATTTTAATTGCCCTGGTGGATCTTGCATGTAGTGCTGCAGTAGCCCTTGCAAGTTTAGGTGGTAAGGTAGCCTTCATGGGAAAACTTGGGGATGATGACTTTGGTCAGGCTATGCTATATTATATGAATGTGAGCAATGTTCAAACTCGATCTGTTCGTATTGATGGTAAAAAGGCAGCAGTATCGCAAAATGAAGATTGAATGAGGGGAGCTGGAAATGACTTGTATCAAATCATGTGCCGAGGATTCTTTGTCAAGGTCTGAGATAAATATTGACGTGCTGAGGGAGGTAAGAAATTTCTGTTCTATGATAAAAATAACGTTTCAAAACTTATTTATTGTCTTATCTGATTTTTATCAATTGGTTACGTATCACTCCTGGTATTTAATTTGATTCTCACTTGAAACTAATTTATTAAATGGAAGATTTAAGAACTCATTAGTACTCTGTTATGGTTGTTGATATCGTGATAGCTTATGAATCCGTGAAGCTGTTGTTACTAAAAATTGGATAATGGATCATCTTGATGATACAAATCGCTGCTGCATGTTATGACTTTTGCCATTTTATATTTATTTATCTACCAAGGATTGCCTAATCAGACGATCTTATCAATTCAGATGACTTTTTTTTCTGTTCATCACATGATGATATAAACTGCTGCTCAATCTTGTCAATTTCTCTTTTTCTTTTTGTCATATAATGCCTAAAACTCATGGCCTTGATTGGTGTGTCCTGCACCTTATATACTGGGTTCGCAAGGTATTTACCTAAATTATTTGATTATAAACTAATTAAACCATGGTTGTACTTGAGAAGTTATGATTTTGGTTACAAACTACTTGACTTGCTGTTTTACTTGAGGTAATTGTGAATCTCTTTAAAATCATTTATTCAGGCAAAGATGTTCTACTTCAACACATCGTCCCTGCTAGATCAGAATACGGCATCAACAACACCTGCCAACAAAATCTCTAAGTAACTAGGAGGTGTTATCTTTTATGATCTAAATCTTCAACTGCCACTCTGGCATTCTGATCAAGAAACTAAGCAGGTTCATAAAACAGTTACGGAATCTTGCTGATATCATCTGTGCCGGGCAAGAACTTGAATTTCTAAGGAATCAAGCCCACTGGAGAATTTTGACACTCAAGGATAACAACAAATCTAAGTTTGTTCATTATGATCCAGAAGTGGTTTTACCTCTTTGGCATGAGAATCTGAAGGTTTTGTTTGTAACAAACGGGACTTCTAAGATTCATTACTATACTAAGGAGGAACATGGTGCAGTTCATGGGATGGAGGATGCACCCATTACACCTTTCACTTCTAGACATGTGTCTGCATCTGAGATGGTATTGTTGCAGGTAGTCTGCTTTTCTTATTATTTTATCTAATTAACTTGTTATAGGGCATTGTATGATTGAAACTCAAGAGTTCTGCATGTGAGGAAGCAGCTACACCACCTAAAGAAAACCTTCCATTATTTGCATCCTTAGAGGAATGCTATAGCCTGTACATGACTCAAAAATGCCTTCTGCAACTTAGTCCCATATTTAATGGTGCATCTTGGTTTCACTGTGCAAAATATAAAAGAAACCAAATATAATCAAAATTCCTCAAAACTTTACATAGCTTAAAATTCTTAGTCCTTATATAATAGAAATAAATAAAATGAATTTTAATAAACATATAAAATTAATTTATTAAGTTTAAACCTATTATTTATTTTCTTCCAATTTTTCTTTCCTTCCACTTTTTCTCTCTATTTTCAGCTACTATTTTCTTTCCTAAGATTTCTCTGCGCTTCAAACGAGTTCCTTGGGTCTTGGTAAGAATCAACACTTGGCAGCCAAATGTTGAAATGTGCATTACTTGATGATAGATCAAGTGGAACATTATCAAATTGAATTTTTTTACTTTAGTACTGTGATCTCTTGACATATTTCTGGGTCATCTCTAGCATTGATAACTGTGGCAAGAAATCTGTGGTCAGTGGAGGATACCGGAGAAAATTCATTTGAAAGGAGCCAAGATTATTATCACCTAGGATTTGAGAGTAAGATGATAGGCTTTTTCAAAAGAAACTTTATGGAAAAACAAAATAAAAGAAAGCAAAAGTGAACTGCCTTAAATCATATAGATATGTTCATGTACATGTCACAATATTAAATATTTACATGCATGGAAGGATATGAACTCAACATTTCTTTTTGGCTTTTGTTCATTGGTCCACATGCTGGGAAACTGATATTGATTAATGAATTGATCAAGCCTTGTTTTCTTCCTGAAATCAAATCCCTGTAGTTATGACAATTTTTTTGGCAATTTTCAGGTCTCATGAGAATGTTAGCGGTGCAGCTGCATCTCATCACTGATAAGGGATACTTGGAGCATTCAATCAGGTATGCCATTGATTGTGGAGTCATAGACCAATGGTTACTTGCTCGACAACGTGGCTACCCTCCTCAGGAAGATATTGAAGAAGAAGTTGTCCCTGATCAAGATGGTATAAGATCGATAACAGAGAGGGAATACCGCACATTAGCACCTGTAGCATCTGCAGCACCTGTAAGTTGATTAAGATAATCGCATCGTTCTCATGTAGCTAATTGCACTGTAGGAGCCTTATGTGCCTTTGAGAGGCAGGGATCTTTCCATCCTCTGTATATTAAAGCCAACCCGACCGGTTTTCCTTATCCACTTATCTTCTTTTCTTGGATGGGGTTTCAGCCATGTTGCTTTTGCTTTTGTAACACCAATTTTGATTTTGTTGCAATAGCACACCTGTGACTAAAGCATGAGAAATTGAGAACTCAACAGATTCCACTTCACTGACTCTCTGTCTTCAATGTATCTTCCCATGGCACTGATTGGTTATTTAATCTCAGGTTTCACCTCCTCCTGTGTTAGTGATAATCTCCTATTTAATACTTTAATTTAAAATTTAAAGATAATCTATTATATTTGGTTGGCATTTAATCAATTAGTTGTAGCTGAAAGCATCCTTGTTGAATATGCAACTACACACTATAGGGTAGTCATATTCTTGAAAGAGACCAGATATATTTGATTATATTATATTATTATTGTGATGGCAATAATTAGGAGCAGGTGAAGAAACTGAAGTTGAATCCCAGTGGAAGGACATCAAGTTCAGGGGAGAATTTGTTTATTTTAATCCACAAACATCTATCAAATTTTATTGCTAATGAAGATCACATTTGAATTCAATGATCCAATGATCCATTCCCATGACCATTTTTTTGCAAAACCCTAGCCGTCCCTCCCCTCATTTTCTCTCGGCATGTTCTTTTCTAGCCCTTTCTCCTCAGGTAAGGAGGGTTTATTTTTTTACTCATTTCCATTGGAATCACTTATTCGCATATCGTTCTTAATTTTCTTGCCAATGTTCAAGTATTCCATGTTATTTAAAATTTTATTTTGCTTTTCTCGTAGTCATTATCATCGCTCTTAATCATGATATTCGACTCGTCGTTTGCATTACATGACATTGTTTTCTGTGTTACCGCCTTCTATCAACGCTTCGGCTTCATATCACCATATGACTCAAGGCGACTCGTTATTTATTACTTCGCGCTTCGCCATCTCGTTCAAGCTTTTATTTACGCTAGATGAGAAAGTCATTCAATCAATCAAGCATGTCGATTATGATTGTAAGACTAAGAATGTTGAAGAACTGTAATTGTAGACTTTGTTATGCTAATTTATTATTAGCAATTTGTATCTTACAAGTTTGAATCAATAAAATGATTTTTCCTTTAAAAAAAAAAGTCAAGGCTCTAGATTCTCTTATTTTCTTTTCCTTTCTTACTACTGTTATGCCATGGAGTGGAAAGGTAGTTGGATATCATAATCTGGCTATGAACCAGTCATAATCAATTAATCAGCAAAGCAAAAACTACAGCAACAGCAACTCCATTTATCTGTTCATAGAATCTAGACTTAAGAACAGAGGTAAAAGGAAAAAAAAAAAAAAAAGTTTTAGATTTCATGAAAATGATATTCACTATGGACAAAAGAAGGCCTGCATTTTGAAACCCAACTTCACAGTCACCTTCTCTCTTTCTCAAATGAAATCAACAAGAAAAGTGCTATGTTTGTATTGAGGGCCCAAACTTATTATTAACCTCTTCTTACAAAAAGGAAAAAGAAAACAAAAAGGAAAATAAATAACACTTCCACAACCCCCCCTTATAAAAAAGAGGGAAGAAAAGCCAAAAAGGAGAGATTAATCATTAACCCAAATCCAAAAAGGGTGAGGGGGAAGAACAAATGGAAAGGAAGACAAAAAAAAAAAGAAAAAGGACCAACAAATGCTGAAGAATCTCTCCACTAAGGGAAGTAAGTATCCAGAGACATACTTAGCCTAACTATCTGTACTGACAGCAATCAAGTTTCAGGGCAGCTATTTGTCTACAAACCACACCAACTTCCTTACTTGGCTGGACCATCCTGCAGGCAGTGTGGGGAATTTTCCAGGCCCCACATCGGGCTGACACGCCATGTAAGGCTCCTGTTGTCGCCACTGTGACGACCACCGCACGCCTTGACGAGCTGATCACAGGCAGTGTGAATGTAATCCTCTCCGGTGGAGGCTTGGGGGAATCAGTTATGAAAGTTACCCATTCATTCTTCTCCTCAAGCACAGAATGATCAGGAAACAGAGAGGCAACATGCCCATCAGAGCCCATTCCAAGAAGGATGAGATCAAATTTGGGGCAATCACTGATGTCTGATACACCGATCACTCGAGTTTTCACTAACTGTCTTATGACAAATCCGTACTGTCAGCAGCTTCCTCCGCTGTCACTGTATCATTGATCGAATGTACATGGCTGGGAAACGACAGGCACCTGTAAGTTTAGAATAATTCATACCATCAGAATAGTACTAAATCACAAATGCAGGTAGTTCTTTAATAAGATCATACTAATACCTGAAAGAGAATTTTGGGAAGCAAATGACAGTTTAAACTACTTAATTTTCTCTATCATTCATGTTTGTAAGTCCATTTGTTTAGATCATCTTCAGACTTCAACAAACCAAATGACTCACTTTTTTCAACATCTTTGGAGACATTTATGCTGCTAGAGCCCAAAATTTCTCTCATAGGTGAACGCGATACGCTTCTTTTCGCTTGCTTCATTTACGTAGAATATAAGACACAAAACCATCACATATCATGTTTGAACAACAGATTAACAACAGCCATGCCTATAGTCTTAAATTCTTCATTGAGAAAATGCTACTTAAAAAACAGAACTCATAATGAGCTGAAGATTTTTGACAACTCTGCTATATCCCTCGCTGAGTCGATAATAAGGACAGGGTAACTTTTGCAGTCCTAGCAAACGATGTTTCGATTTATTTAATTTTTTTTGTAAGTACCCAGTTATACCCCTCTCAGCTTGCACATCCAACATCCCCTTCTTTCCATTAATGTTCTTCTATCCATCGAAGGAAGTTAGAGATTTAAGAAGATATTCTTTGTCAATAGTCTATTAGTTGTTGGTGTAACTTATAACCTATAATACATAGATGACATGAAAAGTATATCACATATCCATACTTCAAAAGGCCATTTGATTCTTCAAGCACATTACCAATATTTAAGCAATACCCAACCCCATACACCGCT